>LOND01000248.1:138518-150191 GCA_014220965.1 Paragonimus kellicotti
ACTAAAGATACAACTGGAAAATAAAGAAAAACACCGATTCACATACATCAATTCAAGCAGGACAATGTCCCAACTAAAAATTAGATCCGAATATGTATAACGTGCCGAAAAGATTTCAGGAAAGAGAACTCACCGCGACACATATGCTGCCTGGCAAAGCGATCGCAAGTCCAGGAAGGAGAATATTTTCAACAAGATTTCATACTAGATGAGTACAAAAAGACAAACATGTTCAATGGAAAACGGACCAATCAAAAGCGTATCGACACAGAACATTATGGGATAGGGCGAGTATCAATCAGTGATTTTACATTATTGACAATGTATGCATACTAGACCATAGACACCGTTTCATGTTTTTCTGGCGCGTTATGCTCACCATCACTCTCGCTTATATTGACTTATGTGGTTGAAAACCCTGTGATACCACACGCAGTTAGTAAAATCCATTTCTAGATAAGCCTATCACAGTGACTGGATACGGAGGACGCTTGCACATAAACGCTATCACGAAGGGTTTGTGCTACAATAATCGTGATTACACTAGTGTACCCTATATTCAGTGGAAACCCGAAGGAATAAGAGCAAGCGGTATGTGAGTGGTCCAACCGGTTAATGCCAATAAAGCAAACTGTAGGTTGGTATGAACATCACATTCTTACCCTTCGGGAACGAAAAATAGGGACAGAAATGCTAAAACTCAGGCTATCAAGATGGATTTTGAAAATATACGGCAAAAGGAATTTCGAAGTGACAGTATTTATTCAAATTTTCTATACAAAATTAGGAAGCACAGCAAATATATGTGGACACACGCACGGATTCAAATCACATCACGGCTGAGCACTCACTGCTTGTACTGATGTAAATTAGACGGCGGACCAAAATTGTTTAATTAACAGTTCAAGTGAGCTCTAGCTCGCAAAGTCCTTGCAACACAATATTATTCCATACTACAATGCAAGAAACAATGTAATGCAATGCGCAATTGGCGATTTCAAAAAATCAACCTCAGGCTAATGAGCTACGGGATACAACGAATTATAATTGCTGAGAGTGGGTACTCAATAAATTATTGCAAAGGCGCCGAACTAGGGCATAACAGTCGATTTTCTACCACGTGATGATAATTTCTAGAACGTGGACATGAATGGTAATTGACGTAAGTCAATGGATATCATAGGTTATGCTCATGCGTGAAGTATGAACTATCGCGAACTCCAAACATAGTAACATTGATATTTAAAAAAAACAGCCATATATAAAATACTCAACTTTTAAATACTAGACCGATACACACGTGAACGAAAGTCGACCTCTGCAAGCCGATAATCGTTCTCTATCGTTCATACAGGTCAAGACAAGTTGAGAGCAGGTCTTCCGGAGATCGACTGCCGACTACTTCAATGTTCACACCCTCAGCGAACGAAAGATGACCAACTGACTTAATGAGAGCAAATGAAGTATTAATGATGGCAGTCACAAACAACATCCACCTTTTAAAAAAATATCAATTCTCTTTCGTAATTGGTCGAGGGATACGGAGGTTGGATTTCGAACGTAGAACAAAGTAAAGAAATAAGAGATTAAGAGTAAGACTAAATGCATGCAAACAAATGCTTACACTTGCATCAAACCAAGGATGTGTAACAATGCTTAGAAATACTCGAACTAAGAAGGCGCGTTGTTTGAAACAGCCGTAATTTCCTTCGAAAGTGTTGACAGGACATATAAAAGAAGTGAATCGTGTGGGGTTTTTCGGATCAGTACAAAATATACTCTGAGCACACAGACACATGTGTATACGGGTAGCTAGATTATAGGGGACAACGCTGTGAGAGACTGACACGATCATGACAAGTGTGCAGACACACTCACGGGCGTTTACCACTCATTCATCATTGCCACATCACGCTGAACTACCAGAGTGAGTGGAATGTCAACATGATCTGCTTTCTGAAAATAAAAAAGACTGGTTGATACGTTCCACTAGCAACGCGTTCGCGAATTCGAGACGGATCTCTTTCTGCTGCGAAACAGAATGTTGAATTCGTTAGTGACGTCTGCCTTGTGACATGTCTACAGTATGGATTTGACGACTGAAGGGGATGGATTTCGATGTTTTTGACGCATATGGTGCAGTCAGATTGGCCAGTGGGGTTTGCAATCAATGAAAGAATGCTCGCCGATTCTAATACCCAAAGGTCGATTGGTTCTCTCTACACAACGCACACCATAACTACATGAAAAAATTTAAACACCGTGAGATACGACTTGATCGCCCTTGTTCCCCTTGTTCGATGGCACTGGTAATTGTTTCGTTCGCATAGGTCGCAAGGTTCAGCACTGTAACCAGTTCGTGAAATTGTGACATTAAATAAGGTTATGCCTCCCATACAGTTTAGTTACATGCATATGTGTGTTCGCGGTTTAAGCAATGTTGATCCCAAAAAACATCGCAAGTTTTATGTCCTCAAATATTCTGTCATAAAAGGGAGTTGTTAGATGGAACCTCAGGGGCGAATTTCTTGTTCATTTTAAGGCGATGAAGAACAATAAAGTCAACAAACCGTTCCCAGGAAATCCTCACACAGGTCTGGCAAAAAATATGAGTGCTTTACACGAAAACAAAACGATGCAAATTGTTGGTCTCAAGGTTCGACAAGCGACACAGTTTCAGCACTCTCAACAAGTCTGGTAGATTTCATCCCGAGAAAGTAACGTGTGGAAATTAACAACCGACTTGCAGTGAGCAGGACGGAAAAAAGATTTGGTGGTGAAAACCATTTGACCAGTGATCGTGTACGTCATACAAATGCTAACACTGTAAGTTCTCGCTACAGACAGACAAACTGGGCTGAATGTTTCCATCCAAGAACGTCTACCTACTGTCCGTAGAAAAGGAAATGTATGAACAAGCGCGGTGAATAGACTGCTAAAAACACTGCCTACTTATAGATATTTCAGTAGTCAGTGAAGCAAACAACACAAGTGTGCGTTAGCAAAGGAAGGGAATGGACGTCAGCGACGTCGCAGTGGTGAATTGTAGACCACACAGGAGGGTCCATAGACAAAGCAAACAATTGGTGATCAAAAATGTCACGTTCAATGAAAGTGCGNCATTATTCAAGATTAGAGTTGGTCACTCATGGTATAGAGAAATAAAGTCAGTCAACCGTCGGTTAGCCACTGTTGGTCAGGTTCGCTTCTTGAACTCAGGTTTTTCTGACTCATACAGTCGGTGACTGGAATGAATAGCGAATGAATAATGAATCGGGATCAGGAACAAGACTGTTGCAGTTGATTAGCTGTGTTATCTGGGAAGTAAATGTAGTGGGAATGAAAACCAATATTGTAAATGACGTCGAACCTACACCAATATCTCAGCTGTTTGTGTGTATCTTGACGTTTAACATTTACATTCAGAAGTAGGTGATTACGGTAGTTGTCAGGCCTCATGTCATTGTCTTCTTTTGGTTGCAGCAAAGGTTCATTCTTTTCTTTGTGATTACATGGCAAATAGGCATAGATGAAAAACATTCATGCATTACGGTAGATGATGGTGATTCACACGAGTGATCCTCGAGAAGAGAGTATATGAATAGTGAGGGGAGTTGTTAAAAGTCTATCGTTAAACGAACTAAGCTCAAGGAAAAATCTATAGGGACACTTCGCTTTTGAAGGGTATCTTAGTATCAGGGATTCTCAGGCGTTGGAAGCTCTGCAGATATTCTGTCATGTCGTTGTCGCACATGTATAAATCACCACTAAGAACTGTCTTACTGAAAACGTAAGCACGCATCATATATGCTAAAAAATTTACAGCTCGAAAAGTCTGCTGTTTACCAATGGCACTGAAATCATGTCTGTCAGAAACGATGAACGGGCAGCAATGAATGGGACCAAAAGCATTGATGAGTGACTGTCATACAGTCACGAGAATATGCTCTAGTTAAGAAACTCTATCATTTGTAGATCCGAGCAATCAACAGCGTTACCTATACCATACAAGAGAACAACCAGGTTGTAAGAACGAAAAAGCACCTGGAAGAAAGCTGTCGTAGGGATTTCTTTTTCGATTCACTAATTGATACAACTTCACACAAAAAATTAGAAGGACAGCAAAATACATACTACCGAACCCGAATGTCAGACAAATCTACCGATGTTCAAGTAGGTCGTGCGGACCTCAGGGATCTCTACTAGCAGCAACTTTCATTTCATTTTGCCAAGTTATCGATTGATTGCACTGTGCCTTACAATAGCCAGTTGCAGGGTCGGTAAGGTTGTGAGGTGTGGTAAACGATGGGCAGGCATCCTCAACCATGTAAATTTACGCATTTTTAGGGCAAACTGGTTTCCTGTTCATACCCGTGATTGGGAATGGGAGCAGGGTTCGCTTCTTATCGGAGAAAATCGACATGTCTACCACCACCTGCCAGCTAACCCACAGTGCAGACTCTAACTGACACCATTAAACGCCCGTTTGGATAGGCTTGGACGTTCCGACAGTATCCCAAGTTCACATACAACAATGGCTCTTCCAAAAATGAACGCCCATCATGAAGATGTCAGTTAATCTGTACCACTTGCGGGCTGCAAAGCACAAATCGAACTAAAATTTCTGAGCTGCAAGTCATGGTATAAAGCAGAGAACAGGCACTGTTAGAAAAGAGAGACAGTCTTTTGCATTTGGGAGAGTGTCAAGATGTACAACATAACACACTGTTCTACCCAGCAGTCAAAAACTGCTGCTCACCAGTAACCAATCGCATCAATTCAGATAAAGCTGCAAAAACGGGGATTCCTGGGAATAACCCTGAACAACAAAAACGTACAATAATACGAACGTTATTCAACAAAGCAAGGAGTGCTTCAGAAACTGAATGGACGATTTGTTAAACGTTTCAACAAGGACCATTCTACGGACATCTGACAAAACCTCTTCGTCGACTAGGCAGATGGAAAGGACCAATCTGTCTCCCAATCAACACCAAATTCGTGGACGATTAGGTCGGTTTATGTAGTGTTTCCAGCTCCGATCGCATATACTAACAAACTGGACAGTTTTTTTACAGCGAAAAAATGGTGTTACAAACAAATCCCGAGACAAAAACACCAAACATTTTGCAAGTAGTTTTGAAACGGTACGTATCACAGTTTACTTTTCGTACCTGACTGACAGAGAACACTGCAGTTCATTAGCATGAAAGGCTAAATTATATTCACTTAGTCTTGACCCGTTCAAGTCAAAACCATAAGGTGCCTTATGAGTTAACGATTGACGTCCCAAAGATGACGGGACTAAACTATAAGACCATCGTGACAAGTGAACGTAATTCTTCCTCACCTGAAAATCACAGCTAGCTGTTTCAGCAAGCATCTAACGAACGAATCAAGGACAGCCAGACTCCACTAACTTTAATAAGACCCAGAGACAGTCGTAAACATGACACGGAATCGTAGTTTATGACATGTTTGCATACTTATCCATCAGGTGTGCTTGATATTCCCGACGGGATAACAGGTTAACCGAGCAAGGTCGATGAAACGATCCCATTATTTTGACATGAAACGTATGCAATGAGACGATGATATGTTTGAAGGGTATTTGCTTAGCTCGCTGGACGTGATAAAAGAACAAAAATAGTTGGCTAAGCCGTCAACTTGAGACATGGTCCTTTGCTCACCATCCAGAGTTTGTCGTTGAAAATATCCTCCAAACTATCACCGACTTCTTACTGAATGTCCTTTTTCTAAAATGCACCTCCTGGTTTCGAAAGTTGTGACACTATCTTCTCCACGAACCAGAGGATATCAACAATGATTTCCTTACAGTGAAGATATTCACATGGTCTCACCAAGACATTCACGACAAGTGAATATTCACCTACTTTCAACAACAATTATTATGCGCATGACAGATGAAAGCAGATCTGTTCAACTGCAGATGATCTGTCGAGAACAGTCTCGTAATGTTCTCTGCAAAGTCTTTGTGAAGGCAAACAGCACAGGCATTCGTTCCACCACCGAATAGGTCTCGGTTGCATAAGTGATAATCGAAACACTGCATATCCCTCAGTTTGGTAACATTGAAGGTGGTCCTCTTAATATGTTGTTTACAAGTAGAGATAGACTAAGCAGGAAACGACCGCCAGCACGTCTCAACTTTTGAAATCGTGCAACGATCCCTCGTAGACGCAAGTCCGCTTGTTAGAAAGCCAAATATTGATTCCATCGAACCGCTAAACATTGAATTAAACAGCGAGAAGAGTTGGAAGTGATTTACCATCAAGAACCGCTTTTGTTCGACGTCAACTTCTCATCAGCTTCAGGATTGTCATCACGGGCACTCAAAGCGCACAGCCCGTTGCACGTAGATACATCTGACATGTGTTCATGTATTATGACGACTTCTTCGCGTGTCGTTGAATTATGAAGGTTACGCGCACATATATTGCTGTCTATGATAATGACGATGACAAGCACGCATGGGACGGCCTTACAATATGGTCGTCAACATTTTCGCAGCTTTCCTAATTCATTAAGGGTAAATCGCCCTCGAGCATGTTTTCTTTTCAGTTAGTGCAGGAGAAAAACTTGACCCTCTAAAATATACCGTTTCATAGCCCGCACCGAGGCAACACGGCAATATGTACACCACACGCAACGGAAAGGTGACTAAAGTTTGCTGCAATCTATTTAAATCACTATACAAAGTTCGCTTCAGGAATCGCTTGCATTGATTTTTAATCTCCAGTTCGTGCCGTTACAAGACTACGATTTGCGGGGGTGAAAAAGAGTTAGAACGACATGTGATAACAATAAAAGAATTTCGAGAAGAGATGTTTCAACATTCAACATGTGTCGCAGAGTGGACATCTTGCCAACAAATGGAATTTAAGCATCTCTCTGAACACGAGCATTAGATTTGACTTCGACTGAACTTTTCTGAGATTGATTGGGAAGTATAGTCAACCAACGCATGCATGTGGAAAATTCACCCGAGGGCGTATTTACTTGCAGACACGGAACAAAATGCCTCAATCTCATTTCGCGAATCCCAATGGAAAACGGGAGAACAGGATGCGGATAATAAAACTAAGAACAGAGGAGGTGCCTGAATATCAAGTGAAAATTGTCATATTAACGACTTTGTTGGGTGGTCGAAATAGTTTCAAGCGGATTGAAAGGAGCGAGAGAGAGAGAGAGAGTGAGCACATTCTGGCGAGCAGTGTATCAATGATGAGTACTAGGACCAGGCACAGCAAAATCACGTGAGGTGATCATTCAAAAACGCCAAGTCAATCAATATCGCTAGCAGCGATCGATAAAACTTGCGGACACGCTCAAGGTCAACTGTCACGTACGGTCAATAAACAGATGCGAACGCTTGGCCAGTGCTTGCTGGAAGTAATTTTCGTTTTCGTCTCCATTACAAACATATGCTTCACTTCAAACACTAATTTTAGTGGGTATCACTGGGGTACATGGTCAAAACTGCCACTTAGCTGTTCGGTCACATGTGGTCGTGGTCTGCGGTGCCGTGTTCGGAAATGTCTCGATGGATTCGGTAATGAAGATCCGTTGGTAAAGAGATGTCATAACCCAGAAGACTACGACTCCAAGGCGGAATCTTGCGCCGTTTGCGTGGTAAGGGCACAGTGTCCTAATCTGCCTGGATGGGGTAAGTGGGGGGCATGGACATCATGTACTCCAAACGAACCAGGAGGCCGGAAGCCAACAGAACGATGCCAAAGGGGTGTTCGTACGAGATATCGGAAGTGCAACAACCCACAACCAGAAAACGCCCCGTTCGGGATAGCGTGTAGTGGTTCGAGTCAACAGACAAGTGATTGTCGCTATAATTGCGATCAGAAGCCCATTCGCGACCCAGCAAATGTCGTAAAGCAAATAGAAACTCGGTTAGAGGATGATCACAGAAGAGGCTTAAGGTCGTTCAAACAGGTGCAGAGAAGGAAGGTGGGTGAACGCGTGAAACTGAGCTGTAACACACCAACATACAAACTAGCCAAGAGACTGACGATCGTGGGGGAATTTAACACACGCAGGAAAGGATTTGAAAACACAAAACTCCACTTGATATGGTATAAAAATGGTAAACCAGTGAAAAATTATGAACCTCAATCCAAAATGTACCAAGCACAAACCACTTCGCTAAAAAACAGTGGACAAAAAGCGATTCAGCATCCTTTGAAAAGTGAGCAAAACAGATGGGAGTCTTTGCTCCCCACGACTGTTCCGTATCAACAGGGCACAGATCTCATATTCCCAAGTATTCTCGATGGAGACCAGGGATTTTACACCTGTGAGATTCAGCTGGGAGAACATAGATGGACAGCGATCTTTTACAGTCTAGTCGTCAGTGGAATTCGATATACAACGCAGGCAACCGACCCATTCTATTTACACTCGAACTTAGGATTTAGTAACGCTCTGCAAAATGCTCCCGTGTGGTTGGAAGCGGGACAAATTGTCTGGAAAATAAACGGACAAATACAATCTAGAGGGTTGGTGGCACGTTTATCTAGGCGCATACATATCATAGAACATTTGAACCAGACACATGATGGAATGTGGACATGTTACTTGGTCATGCCTGCCACAGGTCCCATGTCCCGTACGAGCACCCCATGGGTTCGTGTGTCGGGCACATTTTTGCTCAACGAATTTCGATTGCGAGTGGATTCGAACACTAACAGTCTGTGGCAACTAGCCGAGAACCCCGACAGTGTACGACTATTACGGAACGTCTCAGTAACGTTGGCATTGATTTGCGAGCTAATGTTGCTCCTCCTATTACTAACTGTATGGGCTGCGAGGAGATGGATCGATCGCAGCTTGAGTGCAGATCAGAAGAAAATGATAATACAAGAAATGCTGGACAATGAGTGCCGTCTAATGCTGACTGCGCGGAAACGAGCAGCTATCAATCGCAGCCGACTAGTAACATTGGTGGTACAGGAACAGAAACGCTTGGAATTGGCCAGCATACGCCTGAGGGATCACTATGAACCGGAGTCAAGTATGGACGATGAAGAGTGGGAAAATGAAAATATGGTAAAAAGGTTTTCCAAATACAGCCGAGGCGCGGTATCAAAAATATTCAGGCGTGTCAACTCCATGATAGTCACGGATCAAGATGGAAAGCGCATCAGATTTTCGTCTATTTTCTCCACGGACAGCGGAACCTCTGAACAGTTAGTGACGCGGCGAACGACAAAATTAAGGGAGCTGTTCCGGTTGGCAGAAGAGAAACCTGCACTTGACGAGGAATCACGATCGAGACCATCCATCAAAAAAATACCGGGTAAATACAATAAACGTTTGTCTGATAGTTTAGGGAGAATAAAACAAAGGGCGGCTTCAATTACCTCTGGAACGGATCCACAACCGATAAGATCTGTCGGCCCGTCTAACACTCAGATCATGCAACCCACTACAGAAGAAAATACAGCAGAAAGACGATCAAGCATATTTGCAAAAACAATCAAATTCTTTGGCCAGAAGTTGAAATTTGCTTGGTGGGTCTTGGGTTGATAACGGGCTCATATCCACTCGCGGTTACCTTTATGTTAACAATGAGCTTTTACCCCGAATGATAGTTACCTCGAACAGTAGTGTAAGTTGTTCACCTCATATTAACACTTTTCTTACAACTGTCGTTTATGTCCAACATTTAGAACCACTTTCCGTCTGACATTACTCAGTCAATTTAGCGGTGTGTGTGCTCCATTACTAGAACTGTTATTCACATGTTAATTCTGAGTTTGCTGCCTGAATATTTTATATTGGTTACTGGGTTTTCACTGCACCAGCCTTATTGCAGTGGGGTTTATTGAATTTTCATCAAAAATTTGCATCTAGGCCTTTACCTGGCGTAGCTTACGCTTATACTTTAGGTTTCTTCCAAGTCCGTTAGTTTGGTGCTTGTTGCTATTGTGTGACTGTAGGTCACCAGGTTAATCGCTCTTCATTCACTGTAGATCTGAGTATGAAGAGAGCTTAAATTTAACCCCCCGAGTCGCATATTTCGTATAGTTGACTTGACTTGACTCGAATAAGGCCTTAGTGAGGTAGTTAAACCCACTAAAAAAATATGCTGAGCTTATCGTCATATGCATTTATTTCAAGTGTTAGCATACATACATGTTAATTGATACAGAATCTCCCTGTGGCTGATTGCTGTTTCTGTTGCTGACAAACCTGTGTAGCTTCGATGTAGCTTCGAGTACATCCACTGCGCGCAGCAGTGCTCAGAATCAGACATCAATGTCTTATTCACTGCGCCCTCGGGCTAGGCAAGCCCCTCACTGCCAAGTGAGTCAGACTTTTGAGTCATTGGCTCCGGGTGGGTCCCCCAAGAAAACCCTGTATCCTGTTGTCTCGCAGGTCAGACTTTTGAGTCAGAGACTCGGGGTGGGGTCCCTCAAGTCAACCCCCTTCCGCGGCATAAACGACCGGGAAGTATCAGAAGTTATCGCTCTCCCGACAGTGACATTATTAACCCAATACGACTTTCTCCTACTGTTTTACCCCCCATTTCTTCTGCCTTCCATGTGCCTTCGGGCGATAATTGTTTTCTGAGGCCAAGACAACCGGTAAACATTGGCGCCTTCAATGTCCGCACTCTCCGACAAGTCGGTCAGCAAGCTGCTCTGGCTAGTACTACTCTCTCAAGTCTGGAGCTTGATGTGTGCTGCGTGTCGGAGACGCGAGTCTACGATTCTAGCACCGTTATCACTTGAGCTCACCTCTAGATAACTGTCGATTCAAGCGCTTCTCTCTCAGGGTTTCTGGTGACGCCGAAGCTGAATCTCGTGGTCAAGCTGGAGTGGGGAATCGCACTGAGTTCCAGAGCAGAGCAATGTTTGCTCGATTGGATCCCAGTGAACAGTCGCTTGTGCGCTGTCAGACTCAATACATCGGTAAAAGTCTGTCGACGCAAATCAGAAAGACGTTGTGTATTCATTATATCGGCGTACGCTCCAACAGACAGCTGTTCGGATGATACCAAGATGCGTTCTATGACGCCCTCGTTGACCTTCTGAAGCAAACTAAACACTCAGACATCATCATACTAGCGGGCGATTTGAATGCCCAGCTTGGTCGGCTTTCCCCGGACGAGAAGCGGCTGGGAGGTATGTTTGGTGTCCGGGCACAACGCACTGACAATGGCGACAGACTGCTGCAGCTGTGTGCATCCCATGGTCTCTATATTTCGAGCACGGCATTCCAACACAGGAAGAAGCACTGTGTTACATGGAGACCTCCGTGTGCTTCTCAGCCGTGGACGCAGTTGGATCATATAGCAGTCAGTTACAGGTGGCGCCACTCTGTTAAGGACTGTCGTGCCTTTTGGAGCAACCACCTGGACTCGGACCATGCTGTTGTGCGTGCCCGTTTTGTTTTGTCATTTACCCAGAGGACACACGTTCGTAGATGCAAGGTAATTAGCTGGCATTCGAGCGATGAGGGTGTAAAGAACGCTTACCACAAGACGTTGTTGAACAAGTTGCCCAGATCGATTCGAGTGAAAGATCCTAACGAACACTGGGAACAAATCGCCGCAGCTATGAAATCATGCTATGAAGAGGTATGTTCCGAAGGAGCTGTTTAATGGTGACAGAACTGGATTTCCGTCGCTTCGAT
>LOND01000249.1:0-26528 GCA_014220965.1 Paragonimus kellicotti
AGGCATGCGCAAGAATTCGAACAAACCGAATGGAATGGTGATAGCTGTTTTGGGTATATCCTCCTGTGCTACCGGTATCTGGTAGTAGGCACGGCTGAAAATTGTTCCCAAGCGAGACTAATAGTTAGATCGTGGACGTGTGGTACAGGGTACCTATCTGGAACAGTAGCATTGTTCAATCCACGGTAGTCTCCACAAGGGCGCCAATCGCCTTCCGTCTTCTTTGGCACCATGTGCAGAGGAGATGCCCATGGGCTATCGGAAGGGCGAATTATACCCATGTCCAGCATGTGTTGAAATTCGGCACGAGCAATGCGCAGTTTGTCTGGTGCCAGTCTTCGTGGTCGTTGAAAAACTGGTGGGCCTTTCGTCTTGATGTGATGTACCACGTCCGTAACGACGGCAGGTAGCTCGTTCGATGGACGGGTCAATTCTGAATTCACGCAATACTGCTCGGTATCTATCATCACCGCTTGGTTCAGCAAGCAGCGGGCTGAGGACAGACGTCGAGGAAATGGTGCCTACGGTAGATATACTCGTCAGAGGATCTAGGAGATTGTAATGACTTGCGTCGAAACTAACCCAAAATGCCTCAAGAGGTCCATACTCAAGATGGCATCTGGTACGTCCGCAATAATGAACACCCAACGGAAAGCACGTCGAAGGCCCACATCCAGCGTAAGGGAGCGTGTGCCAAAAGTGCGTATTGAGGTTCCATTGGCGGATTGCAGCTTAAAGGGTGTCGAACGAGGCGTATCCTCCTTTCTAGGTGGTACGACACTGACTTGAGCACCAGTGTCTACTAGAAAACGCAACCTAGAATTTCTATCGGGTATAAAAATAGGCGACCAGGAGTAGGACTGCCAGCAACAGTTGTCGCCATTACTTGCTGGCACTCGCGTTTCCCGAGACGGTTGAGAAATTGCACGGCTTAATGCATTTCCGTGCCTTGTCCCAAATTTGTGATGATACCAGCAGAATCCCGTTCTTGAACGCGATCTAGAACGGCTACGTCCTCTGGAAGTGGTGCGGGATCGAGAAGCTTTAAGAGCCTGAACTTCTAGACAAAGTTTTTACTTGTGCTGCTAAACTGGCGGTTATGCTACCTGCATGTGCCTCCATCTGATGCATTTTGCTGGGGAGGTGCTCGATGACTGAGTCGGCCGATCTTGCCAAATCATCCAAAGAACTTGTGGACATGAATGGAGAAATAATTGCCTGCACAAAATCGGGCAATCTCTGCATCCAAAGGTAGCGCATGAGTTTGTCATCAATCCTGTGATTTTGCCCCACCTGTCTCAACTGCCGAAGCAACTGAGATGGAGTAAGGTCCCCTAGCTGCAGATCGCTAAGGACCTGCTTGAGCCGTTTTTCTTCTGATACGACGACACGCTCTAGGAATGCGCTCTTCAGTGCGTCGTAAGGGTTGCTCTCGGGTGGCCTAATCACTAAATCCCTGACAAAGGGTGCCAGCGACATCGGCATCGCAGCAGCCAAGTATGTGAACTTGGCAGTCTGGCTAGTAATGCGCGCTAACTGGAACTGCAGCTCAAGCTGCGCTAGCCAGTACTCTGGGTCATCCGGAACATAATCAGGGACGCGAAAACTCAAGGCGTTTTCTTTCGCATCTACCTCGGCGAGCTCCGACTTGGGGACTGAGGTATCTGACTGCATCATTTAAATATACACAGGATTTTGAACAAATATAAATGCTAAGAAACTAGCGGAACTAGAGCGCGAAATTTACTGCTTTATAAAAATGTATACGAATACACAAATAATGATGGAGGAAAAAGTTGAAACTAGCGTGTATAAAGTACGCAATAAATAATAGAAAGCAGCAAAAATAATTTATGGAACGGGCTCACCAATATCGCGATGCTAGTTCCTAGGTTCGTACGCCCAAGGTTTTCCCAGCCTTACGTTAACGCGGAACGGAAGTCGTAGTGAGAAGACGGTGAATCTGCAAACAAACTTTATTTATTGATTTACTCACCGTTCACAAGCAGACTAGTCTATAGTAGCAGAGCTGGCGCGGATTCATTATAGAGTCACGACTAAGACTGCGATACCTACGCCAACACACTAACTTTGATGTTAGTGGTTTGCAGTAAATTTACATTCACAAGATAATGTGAACAGGCACGGTGGTACTGGTAAGGCAACTCTCACGTCGCAGGGAGTTTAGGATTTTGGGGACGTCGAAGGTGATCTCACTACAAGTGTGTGAACATTTCGCTTACTCTCATCAGTCGCAGACGTAAAACATGCAGGTTATATACGACAGACAAATAAAGATAGACAGGATATGGACACGCATACATTCACACCAAGTATTATGTCATCAACACCACGGCAACCCGATGAGGTTGCTTCAAACACTTTTGCGTGCACAGCACCGATGATGAGTTCTGGTCAACATAGGTTCGCCAAGATCCACTAACTCCAGTTGTGATTGTTTAACACTATTTGGAATGAGCTAAGTGGGTCAACTTGTTGACCTGTTGCCATGACGCGTTTAGCAATCCATGCCGAATTTATGGCCACGTATCCGCCGGTTTGAAAATGTTGTTTCATCAGTTGTTTTAATCGTTTTGGGACGTGTTGCGCTACTCGCTGGGATAGTTGCTGATCTGTTCTGCCCATGCAAATGTCACTGCGACTTCAAGTGAATAGCTAGACAACGTGGTAGATGGAATGGTTGGGCAAACTGTGTTCGCGATTATGTAGAACCGGTCTTCTGATGGTTTGAACCCAGAGTAATTTGGCAGCCGCAAACGTACGAGATAGGGTAGACTTCAATTTGTGCGGGTGATCCTCACTTTCGAGTTGTTTGAACTGGGTTATTTCAATTGTTTCATCATGTTGTTAGTTTCTATTAATCTTTCAGGAAATCCATTTGCCAGTAACGTTCACCCTACCATCCCTTCTTCCGTCTGTAGCTTATCAGGAGTGAAATGTCTCCTTGGCCTATGAAATAGAGTCTTGAATATGGCACACTTTTATGCTCTCTGGGCGAACCTGGAGACGCCAGAATATTGCCTGCTCAGTGTTGTTTTGCAATGGACCGATTGCTGTAATATCTCATCATACACCTGGTGACAGGTGTATCTGAGAACGCCATGCTATCGTTTAATTCATTTTCGTTAGCCAATGACATGTTTGGGATAAATAGTGTTAAGAAGGTTGAAAACCAATCGAGATGATCAGTATTCCTAAAAATCAAAATATCATCAACATACGTTTTGTGTAATACGGCTTTAGCAGTATTGTGTGTAACTTTTCGTTTCATCGTTCTCAAGAAGATATCGGATAATGCTGAGCCGAACGGATTGCCCATAACCACTCTATCTATAACAAAGTCCATCAAATGTGAACCCGGTGTTTTCTGTACACAATAAGATGAGATTTTGAGATGTTCACGTAGGATATCTTTACCACAGTTCCGACTAGAGATAAAGTCACATGAAAACTCAACTTTCTCACGAAGAGGAACATTTGCGAAAACAGAATCTATGTCAATTGAATACATTGCCTGAGAACTCACCGACACCTCTTCTAATGTCTCTGATAATTCAAACAAATCATCTGGGCAATAGAGGGATAATATTTACATTCGGAATGTCAACTAGCCATCGAACAACCTTACGAGACGCTGAATTGTTCGTGCACAAAACTAGCCTCAGATGTGTTCCATTCTTGTGCATTTTTGGTGTACTCCTCAGTCGTGGTGTTTCTATGTTAATTGGCTTCGTGCTCCCATACTGACTTTCAGACATATGACCGTGCTACGACAGTATTTGGAGTTGCTTCGCTATTTTTTTTCAACAGTATGTTATTTTCAGTCGTTTTTTTTATCCTCTGTAAACTTTCGTTGGTCTTCCAAGGTGGTTTTGATTTCCGTCATATAATCGTCTTTTTCTCATTTTTTTTCATGTGATAAGCTTATTTATGTTTCAGATTGAGCATTCCAGAGCCAGCTTATGATTCATGGTCGCAGTTATATTAATGTGTGTTGGAGACTGACCGAGCAAATCGCATATACCCCACACGTGTTTTCTTGAAAGAAATATCAACGAATTTCCTTGCCCAACATTTGAATTGCTCGCCATGTGATAGAACAACTGATGAGAATGCATTAGGTTTTTCTGCACATATGATTTGATCTGCTACCGTAGACAAGTCGAGCAAGGTGACAGTACTAACGATGCGTATATACTATGAGGTAATGTGATGGTGTACACATGTTCCAAATAGTAAGTGTTATTTGACGATAATCCGATATTACACGGTTCTTTACGGTCTCTTAAATGCAGCAGTCGACACAATTGTCTGTGGTTCACTTTGAACAACAGGCATTCTACATAAGAGTGTCACGATGGCAAAAATATCGCTTACTTATTTTACTTGCAATGTTTTTCACTTCGCCTCCGTCTTCCGGGAGAACAATACTCTCCAACAACAAATTATCGGCGGCTTTTCGCATCACTGACGACACCCACAAATGTCAGTAACCAGGGTGGTGAGAAAGTCCGTTTGTCTTATATTCTCAATGACTATATTGTTCCAAGACTTCCGCACCAGCAAACCCACATTAGTTCAGAGAAATGGGGCAAAATAAAATCCAATTTATTTGTATATCCTCGTATTTAAAAACTAGGTTCACAAACCATTAGTTTGACTGTCTGGCTTTTGGTTTTCTTAGTGTGGAGAGGTCCACCAGTGTCAGTTTACCAACTAGCTTAAGGACGCAAGAACCACGATGGCACAGCAGACAACAGGAAACAGTTGTAGTCGCTTGTGCGCCAAGTGGACCGTCACACACTCATTGTCCGTAAGTCTAATGGTTTCTCTGGTGAACAACTCTGAAGTGCTATAAGCACCTAAGTTGGTCGACGCCCAAGTCTCTTTTAAAGTAACATTTATGATAAACTAAATTCTACCATTTTTGAGGCCGGAAGTTCACAACTTTTATAAACACCTGGTTCCAGAATGATTTCCTGGTAAAAATGGGTGCGAGTATTAAAACTATGGGACTCTCTCGGCCAGGTGAGTAGGGCAAGCGTGTAAATATTTCGTAGTTTAATTCACTTTATTCATCATACTACGTCGTTAGGTTTGTGTCCATAGCTGTTAATCGATAACTACTGTGTTGACGCATACCATCGGTTTCATACGATCTGTCATAGTCGGTACAACTGGTTGTATTTTATTTGAGTCACTGTGAACTTTTTTGAGAAAACAACGTTCCTGGGGCATGCATCCTAACATAATCCACATAATTTTGTTCAACAAATCAACTGTCACAAACTAGGCGGACATTCATTGAGATTTTCAGCCGGAACTCCTGCCCACAATGCAACGATGCTTTATATGATCTTCGACATCTGTCAACATTTTCTAGTGATCCTATAACGCGAAGGTACCCTAATATTTGTATTACATTTGGATGGTATTTAGCTATGTACATCCATACATCTAGTGACGACGGAATAGTACGAAGAAGCGCAGATCCCCCTACGTGCTATCGACAATACGGTGCGGAAGTGACTACCTAAATCACTGGATCTTAGGATACTTCGTTACGAGAATCATTTTTTCTACTGCAACTTGTTAGCCACTCAATTAGTGAGTGCAACCTTTGACATTTGCTTGATTTTCTTTCGGCTGTGCTGTCATGGTTATTTTTCCTTCGGTTGTCTTACCAGTAAGAATGATAAAGGTTTTGACTTCCCTCTAGTGGGTATTACGATTATGTTTATGTTTGAGGATTCCTTGGTGACCCATACCATATTATTAACAAATCTCGGCTACGCAAAAACGTCATAACCCTTGTATTTTTTAACGGACATCTCGATTTAGGCCTTTCGAATTATATACAGTTTTTCCATCTGCTGCCACAGTCCGTTCCAAATCACCCCCTTTTTTCACGTTAGCATTTGCTGCAAGCGTTTCAATTATTTTGAAGATTCCAACGTTGGAAGCAAGCAAAGTCTCTCAGGGAATCCAGGCAGATCAAGTAGTTTTTTTTAATGTGATCCGAACTTATTTGTTTGCTGTGTTCCATGTGTAAAGATCGAGCATCTGACAACCTATCCGGGTTTCTGGTTTGATGTTTTGCTGCCATTCGGAAGCAATTGTGTTCATGCTCACAATTTTTGTCCCCCGGTTCCAGAAATCTCCGTGAGAAAAAAGAGCCTATGAAACAAAAAATCACCCCTTGGTAAAGTTCATTTCATAGTCCCTCATATGTGAGTTCACCCAGTGAACTGTGTGAAGTGCAGTAAGAAAATTATGAGGCAGCGTTGCGAATTTAATTTCAAATGGACAGCGATATAATATTCCTGTTTCTACGTAATTACCTTTTGCCCCAACGATATGTTTGTCTCTCATTGAGCTCTCCCCTAGCGAAAAACATCTGACGTGAACGCAACCTTCCACAACAACTTGATTTTGACTCACAATTGATCGCAGCTGTCGCATTCCCATAGACTTTCCAGTCGGCCCCTTTCGAAAAGAAGCACTAGACTCGAGTTTCGCTCTCATTAGAGCTCGTCAGTAGTGCATATCCTTGCCACTGCCGGGACTAGAACTCCGGCCATGCTTTCATGAGGCAACCGTGTTTACCACTGCGCCATTGACCTCACATTAGGCACGACCGAATTATCATATGTGAACGCTCAACCACTTTCGCTTGTGAGTAATGATCAGGTTGCCCGATCGCCTCGAGAGGAGACACAGTTACTGTCTGTTAACTCCAATCGATGACCCCTCGACTAGGACTTCTCTCCAAGTTGAAATCACAGAAATCATTGACTTGTTGAGCGGTATTTTGATTACTGATGAGTAGTAGGGGATTTTGTTTTTCATATAGATTGAACATCACCCACAATTGATCGCAGCTGTCGCATTCCCATAGACTTTCCAGTCGGCCCCTTTCGAAAAGAAGCACTAGACTCGAGTTTCGCTCTCATTAGAGCTCGTCAGTAAGGGGTCATCGATTGGAGTTAACAGGCAAGGATATGCACTACTGACGAGCTCTAATGAGAGCGAAACTCGAGTCTAGTGCTTCTTTTCGAAAGGGGCCGACTGGAAAGTCTATGGGAATGCGACAGCTGCGATCAATTGTGGGTGATGTTCAATCTATATGAAAACAAAATCCCCTACTACTCATCAATCATTCTCAGTTGTTCAGGCTATGTGCGGGGGTTGCGTGAACTCTTAACAGACTGGTAAAAACTGAATAGCACCTCTTTTTTATTGCGACCTTCGTGATCATGCGAGCATTTCGGTTGGCCGGCTTCAACCGAAAGCACAAGATTTCAGCTTCGCAGTTATTAGGACACACCAGCAATGCTTACCTTTTTCCAAGACAACCGTAGTTTAAAAATTGTTCAATCGATTCAGTGAAGCCAGTATCTTCAAACTTATCGAAAAGTCAGGACCAAGTGGTAACCGATGGCAGTGCACAAAGTGATTGTACTCATTTTTCATTTGAAGTGAGTTGGTAAGGTGAACACCATTCACAGGAGGTTATGGTTAAGCGTTTGGAAGTGGTTATTCTGTCGTGCCTATTGTGCGCTTACATGCGTTGTGGTGAACATGTTTATCTCACAAACGCGAGAGCGAGAGTGCAGATTCCGCCTCTGTCTAGGATATGCACCATTGCTGAGCTATAAAAGGAGCGATGCTTGAGTTTGCTGGGCCGACCGAAAGGCTACCTGATTGCAAACGTTCCAATCGACTGTGTGCAGTGTTCAATTTGTGATCCTCGAAACCAGCAAACTTCAACCGTTAATCTACTCGATAAGTTTGTCTGTGTACTACACCGCAAAACCGTCAGTTGTTGAAAATCGAAACAATGTACGCTGGATTCGGGAAAGAAACATCCGAATTCTGTTGACCGCATGCTTGCCTGTAAGATGAAATGAAATTGTCTTGTTTGAGAGGAATCCAAGATAAACATCACGATCTCGACGAAATTTGTTTACTGCTGACCCTGCCAGTCTTCTTCACTACAATTAGGTCAAAACAGCTGTCCACCACCTTTGGTGGTCGGTGGAACCAACTGTTTGCAAAAACACCTTCTCAACCCTTTCTGGGGCTGTTGTCGCTGTTTACTCGTTTGCAGGCCGAACCACCACAACGGCTGATCAATTTCAGCCCATGAAAACTAATTTTGCCTCATTTGCTGAAGATTCTCTTATTAAGGTGCATAAAACCTACTATTAAATTGCCTTGGACAAATAGAACCTTGGGTCAACATGGTGTATTTCAAATGCGAGGTGAAAGACCTAATCCGCCAGCAGGGATTGCCATTACTAAGTATCTTCTCATAATGCCTACAAGAACTAGTAAGAGATCATTGTTCGAAAGAAAAGCATAAGACTAACAGGTTACCGTGTGGAAAATATTCACCTGTCGAGAGCTGCCTATTCCCGGAGTTATTGTCCAACACAAATATATTGCTTGAGAAGTCGAAAACTCGATTCAACCAGCATCTATACGACGCAACTGGAAGACAAATTTGATGTACTCCCAGCCATAGATGATCAACTACAAACTTACGAAGATCTCCAGCAAAATGAAGGGTATAGGTAACAATCGTACATTTTTGTGATAAAACTAGATCACATAGTGGACAGTAAATGTCGTTAACTCAATGTTAACAGGAATGGATATATGTGCACCTTAGGGTAAAGAAGAAATCAAGAAGGAACCATGTTCCTAGTTATGAACAGCTAAGTACCTGCATCAGCAACCAGTCAAAGGCAAGCATACTTAGAAGAGAGCTGTGCTGGAAATGTACTCTATGCTCTGTTGAGGTGATACGCTCTAGTTAGGGTAACCTTTACTGTGACGTGACAAAGACTGTGACGACCAAACGAAAACAACCATACTGCGCCAAACAAATTGCTAGCCTTCCCAGGATTGATCGATAGTCTTCTATTTAATCCTGTTGAATTAATTACTGTGGTCAAAATTCTGTTGTATCACGTTACAGATAGAGGAGAAGGTGCAGCGATTTTGAAAAGGTAGTATGGAAAACCAGAAGAAACATTCGCAGCAAAAATAAAACTGACGTTGGAGGGTATTCCTCCAGAAGCAGTTTGCGGAACATGGCCTGTCGAGGCCTATTGAACACGCAGTGTCCTGACGTACCCGTGACAAGAGTAGCAGGTACGGTTTGACTCAGAATAATTGCAGGAATAAGTCTACTCTGGTGGTTTTTAACTAAGTTCACAGGCTGCCAGTTATTTACTTGATCGGTGAGTGTCGTGCACATGTACAGGGCGTAGTCTCGCTAGGGCGCAACCTCCAGTTGCATATGAACCGCAACCACAGACAATAAAAATTTCTTCGTTTTGCTGATATAATCAATTGGGATCCTATCTGCCGTTCAGTATAGCCAGTTCACATTATTATAGTAATGAGATCATCACAAACTATCACTGATCGACTTGTATACAGTTTCTTACCCACGCACAACACCTGTTTTCGAAGATCGTACGGATATCATCTTCCTTCATGAGAACTGCATGATTAATTTTCTTCCCGCCAGTAAATACCACAAATCCAGACTATGAAATCCAGGAAAGATGAAACACTGCAAACTCCGAACGCCTCTGAATTTTCTTACAATTAAAGAAATACCAACATTCTCAACTTTCGTGATCTGACTCGTGAGCAGTTCCTATCAGAATCTCAGTGCCGTCATGTTTTCTGATTCCGGAAACTTTAACACGAGACTTTCCACTTGGTCCTTTTCGAAAAGAAGCACTAGACTCGAGTGGTTAACACGGTTGCCTTGTTAAAGCATGGCCGGAGTTCTAGTCCCGGCAGTGGCAAGGATATGCACTACTGACGAGCTCTAATGAGAGCGAAACTCGAGTCTAGTGCTTCTTTTCGAAAGGGGCCGACTGGAAAGTCTATGGGAATGCGACAGCTGCGATCAATTGTGGGTGATGTTCAACTTGAAATTAACCAAATCCCCTACTACTCATCAGTAATTTGACAAGAGAACTATTAGATGACGGTCGTCCTCGTTGGTTTCACCGGATCGGGTGAAGAAACACAGAGCAGTCACCTCATACTTCAAGAGACAGACACAAGTGTGTTCTTAAGTTTATCATATATTATTAGTAAACAGATATGAGTAGTCTGTATTATCACAAAGCGCTGACATAACGAGCTAGAGAAGCGTGCGCACCAAGTATGAAGAGGTTTGCAATCCGTATGTGAACTTCCATGCGAACTGCAAGTTTTCAGAACGCCTTCTCAGCCTGCTTGTACAGATGGTTTTCGTGTTTACTGCGGTCAAGTTTCATTGGACTTTTTAATCCGTTTTGGCCTTCTTCAATTCTGCATAACCATTCTAAAAGAAGGGTGGCTGTCTTAAAGAAAAAGCCTGGTTGGAAATTCTATCCGAATCCCAAAAGCCACGATCGAATGAGGATGATTTTTACCTAAAACCTAATTATATATCCTCAACTACTCATCAGTAATCTACGAATGTGGCTCTGTTTCCTACTAAAATAGTAAATATTTAAAACCCTTGCTTTTACTGTATATAAAAAAACAGGTTTGTTTTACACGCAGAAGCCTTCAGCGTTCTAATTCACCTCTCCCTAAGGTCGTGTTTACGGCTCAGATTAATCAAATTGTTCTGCTAATATTAAACGAACTGAAGCACCACAATGGGTATGTCGGTTATTTGTCTTTGACTAAACGAAATCGGAAAAACATGAAAAACGTGATCTTGATAGTTGATTCACTCCACCTGAGTGTGTGTAATCTTCGAATGCAAACAAGAAAACGCTTACCGTTTTGGATGTTTCCGTTGGGTCGTGTTCAGATGGATTAGTTGGAGAATCCGGGCATTACAAACCAAAGTGAGTTGAACTTTATGAGTTTTGCTTCTGTGAGTACGCTCTTTGTGGGACACTCTAAGGATATGTTTCCCTGATGAAGCCTCAACAAAGTAGGGACAGTTTCTTGAAACCTTTGAGTGGAAAATGGAGAAACCTAGGGATATTGAGAATTTCTGTTGATGAACTGCCACCGAGATCTCAACTACTGCCAAGTGGTCCACAGCGAGGACGAAACGCCACGTAGTTAATCACAACACATTTATCCATCACTGGCTGCATGTTCGGTATTACCAAAACGGTTACTATTCTGTTTTACAGCAAAATCTCACGAATTGTAAAGTAGTATTCATTGTCCACAACTGTGAGTTCAGAAAATTGACTGACAACCCTAGCTTGCCGTCGGTTTGACTATGAAGATCACTCGCAAATGCGAACTGACTTGCAGAGAACACCTGAGAACCACTGATTTCGTGTTGGTCACGTTTACTGCAGACGAGAGTGTAAAAAACCAAATCACAATCTATTTAAGGTGATTCAGTGTTTTCACTTAGTAATTATCCACATTAAGTAAATCAATATAAGGTCAGGGGTATCGAACCCACCGGCAAGATTTCTCATATAGTTCAGGCTGGAACTATTCCGGAATTTTGTCCCTTCTGAACTGCTAATCTATCAATCTACTTACTAGCAATGTAGCTTCTATGCTGAACAGTGGCGTTGGTGAAGTCCATCGTGAAAAATTTTACCCAGGCAGTCGATCGCCTGAATCATTTTGTAAATTCCTTATTATACACTGGGACGAACGGGTAGCGGAGTTCAAATGTAAAAATTACAAACTCTCAGCTCGGCTTCGTAGCTCCATTAGCAGAGCAATTGCAACGTTCGGGTATACTGTCTTTGTTGCTAGTTCGAGTCTTGTCGAAGCCCACATTTTTCAAGATTTAATCTCCCAAAAATTCGGTTTGATTGCCATACTGATGGATGATGCCCAATGAAACTGAAATTAGTTACTTTCACGTTTCACTTTAACACATTCGTAAATCTAACCAACTGTTTATTAAATCGTCTGCATGATACTGAGTATCGTCGTTCACTCATCCATAAGCTAGGCCACTTTTTACACTTGGTAGAACGTACTCTCTTTGGCATTAGGCGAAAACTCTCATCCCGGGAGAAGACAAATTAGTGACCAGTGTCAAAAGTGCAATTATTGTTTGTTGACAGTATCTAGATATCCCACTGGCGTGTTAAGAACACTGAGATGCAAAGGCGCATCGGAAGAAGCAACATAAAACTGATAATCGGACCAAAATTGCAATGATGCAAATTTGGTTTGACATACTGGTATGTGAGTTCATATTAAATTACCGACAAAAAATTTCTTATAGTTCACTACATTATTCATTGAATGCCTCGTACTGAAACAAAATCAAACAGTTGGAAACTGTTAGTAACCTATGGAGGTCATGCTGAGCCGGATTACAAAAAGTGAAAAATCTTGTTTCTTTTCTTCTTTCGATGTGAATTTACCACACATGTTAATCAGGTATAAGTCTCCTGATTGCAAGTTCATATTAGTAGTTACAACGAGATAGGGCCTTGAAAGGATGCTGATTTTCTTTGTGCAGTTGGTCATAGCCTAGAATCATACTACAAGCAGGTACTGTTTACCACTGGGTTAGTATCCATAAGACGTAAACCCATTAAGATTTTCTATTGTGTCCAGCCGAGAAGAAAGCAGACTGGTGACCGAACAGTTGACAGTGAGATTTGGAAGCCCTTAAAATCATCTCAAGTTCCGACTTAATGGCCGTGCTCAGTACAGCTTGCTCACTAAATGGTTTGTGACAGTCCAGATGGTCACGCTGGTATAAGCCAAGAATATACCCTGACTGGGAACCGTAAACATCATTGCGTGCGAGAGATCTGTGCTTACGCCTTTAGCAGTAAAAGCACCCAAAAGCTCATCCTTACGTGAAATAGTATAAGTATTGCCCCAATATAAACGACACACATAAGACAAGGTTGGTATACCTGTAAAGCGGGAGAACGAGCGTTCGCCTTATTGGAGTTTGTCGTTTATCGAGAACACATAACACTGCTAGAAGAGTAAGGAAAGGTTAAGAAACAGTTAAGAGCATTACGTTGCAGTTCAGTCAATTGGTTTGTCCCCAAGTGTGGTCTCTTATTTTGAAATTGCGCAAATCGTCGATTCTACAATGCAGGGAGGAAAGATAGTCACTAGCTACGGTTTAAAAACGTACGGTGCACATTCCCTCAGTTTCCGTTTGACTTTACAAATGTAACCGAACCGATAAAGGTTCCTGCTCAGTGTCCGACTACCTCCCTTTGTCAAGTTGATTATAAAAGACTAATGCGGTTGTGCACAGTGAGCACACTACAACATTACTTTCACCAGTCTAGCATGCTTGACCGGATTTGTGTATTCTGGTTGTTTTTTTGACCTGAGTGCCAGAGGTTTACTAGCGAAATTCTGATAAGTTGGCCCGTGGGTTACGTAAAAATGTGACACATCGGATAAAGCTAAAATTGATTATGTATATCCGCTTATATGTTAAACAGGTCAGACAGAATAAGTGAGGGTGAGTAAAACTGTTTCGGTAAAACTGAACTGAAAGTTTGTCAGTTGTTACAAAATGCTGGATAAGAATGAACGGATAACTGGATGACAGAAGGCATATGAAACCAATGTACGTCAAACGTACAGGAGACACGCTTGAGTATACGACAGAAAAAGTTGATTAAAGATAGCTGTAAGGGGTAAGGCGTAAGTTTACTCTATAGAAATGGTTATAATGGCTAAATTAATTGAAGATTCAACTTGGTTTCTTTCGAACCTACGCTTTGAAAGATGAATTGATGACGCTGTCGCAACGTTCGCATGGAATGTATTCCAGCTTACGATTCTTCAAACACTGTATGAGGGATATCTACAAACCAATCATTTCGGTTGGTACTGTAACGTCGACGAACCACATCGAATTTGGCTGGGCAAAGGTAGTTTTCATAACGGGTATTTGCATGGTCGTGTATTCTATGCGCTGAAGTCAACTTGCCTCCTACGTGTTGTCAGTACACTAAGTAATGCTCTCGTTTGGGCGATCTATCCTCATGAGTTGAGCAAGGTGCTGTGATCCGCTTTGTCGCGTTCTATTGCGTTTTCTCAATAAAGGTCGAATTCCTTGCAGAATACAGGCGCATTATTGACTTGACATGACAAACACATACGTTTACCTCATGCAGAAGACACGCCAAAAAGTTGGACCCTGTTGAACAGCTGTCCACTTGAAACTCCCTACACAGTCCAGCAGGCAACCGAACTAAACAATTAGAATTGTTCGCAGTTTAGATACAGTTGTGAAACAGACTGAGAAAATATGAAATGATCATACCCGAGTTTCTTTTAAAAACCTTCCATCATGAGTGAGATGAACAATGTTGCAAGATCTGAGGAGGTTGCGTGTCTTATGGTTTGTACTAATAAACGGTTGGATTAGCCAAAATCGATAGCAGTGTCTACTCAGATCTCTTTATTCCACATTTACGCATTCCTTCAAACTATATGCTGAAGGCTCCTGATATCGGCCGATCAGAAGAATTACACGTTTTTTTGTTTTACAGTTATTGCTCAACAAATATGTAATATGTAATAGTTTGCAATCCTGTAATACTTACAAAGCCGTATAAATGATGAACATGCAGACAATTTGATATAACCAAAATCTCCCTCGAAAACAGAACGAACAACCGGAATTTTTGCGGAGGAAATGAGTAGTTGTTATCGAGCACTACCATTTCTCTTTAGTATCCGTGAATTAAAACCGTTGCTTCTTAAGCCACCTAAGTCATTCTTTTCAAATACAACTACAGTGTGCGTCATTTTGTGTCTCATTAGCATCGTGGAAGCGGACGGCGTTTTTGTGGAAAACAGTAATGCGTAATTTGTCGGAAACCCTGAACAACTAGCACCCGAATTTATTTGCAGTCCTCCCCAACTTAAACGCACATGACGGAATCGAGATCGATTTTTCAGTTACTCAAATGACAGCAATACATCAGTGGTTCACACTGATGCTTGACTGCCACACAACCACGAAGAACAAAGAAGAAGAAAAAAAAAAACTTATATAGGAAGAAAGAAGAAAAAGAGGAGGGGAGGGGAAGTGGACCTAACTACTAAAAATAGCTACGTCTATATTCAAACATACACATCAAGGCGCCTACACCTTGCAAACAAACAACCGAGCTGTAGTGAAAGTAAGGCGTCATCAGCAAGACAGCTTCCTTACGGCTTTCACTGCCCCGCATCATTAAGTGCACTCACTTCACAGACAACTCGGCCAAACAACGACAACATTCACGCCACTGAGCTCGATTAGCCGCCATCTCACCTAACGTCTCAAGCCACCGACTCTGTGAGTCGCGAGGGCCCCAGCCCGGGAGACGAACCCGACCTACAGTGACCAACCCCTTCGTGAACGATTTCATTTGTCTACGCTAGATCATCATAGTTACTTAAATGACACACGTATAAATCCTTGCATTCTGTGCCTTATCAGAAAACGTTAACGCAGTTCGAACAGACATTTTATCGATCGCGGTATCTCCTGAAATGGAGAAAATCAAGCTTATTTGCTAGACTTCAATGATAAGACAGGGTAATTGAACGGACTATCCGTTTCCGCAGTGGCGTCTTTCACTGTTTTCCTTGTTTATTTTTCTGCTGTAGATACACTAGGGTCGACCAGACGAAGTCGTCCTGGATAAATGGGGTTCCTCGTCCAGTCCACTTATATTAGATACAGATGTCTGTGCTAGTAGTGAACAATTCTCAAAAAGCTGTGTATCACTCCTCCCAGTGACCAGCTTTTGCAGGTCGAGATTAACACATCTGCGCTCGCAGTTATCCGCCCAAACGATGTTTCCCACCTTATTCTGATGAAACTACTTCATTTTTTAAATAGTTGCACCTTTCTTGCGGTCACAAAAATCTACCACGAGTATTGTCTGGCGAACGTTAACGAATATGATGAAAGACTGTCAGTTCGTCAGACAACGTTCGCGGACACTGTGCTGTATCAAGCCATTACCCTTGTGAGTAAATCCGTCCACTTCTCAACAGACCAATCAGATTTGTTGAACACTGGTTCCTGGCTTTGGTCTAAACGATGGCATAATTGTCCATGTGATAATCGTGAAGTGGTTCCAGTTTCGATTGACTTCTAACTTAATCTGCATTGTCATTTTGTCGATCACATCTATTGCTGTATTTCCTACCCCAGACGAAAATAATCTGAAACATCTGTTTAAGTAGCGCTTCTTTCATCCAGTGAGCATATTTACGGCCAATGTTCAAGTCCTATGCATAGGTACGTCATGTTTTTACTCTTCTCCTGCTTCTTTCTCATTTCCAGTGCAATTACTTTCTGAGTTGTTGCAACTCGAAGCAAGTATTTTTTCGCGTTTTGTTCATTCTGACATCCTAAATAGTCAAGACGTTAAAAGTCGTAGTACGTAGTGCCAGAACCATACGTAATGCTGGTCGTGGTATTGACCATTATAAGACAAGAACCCGAGTGGCACAAGACCGACCTATCTAGTAAATCAACACAAGTTCCACATCCCACAACAGCACACCAAAAGTAAACATTGTTTTGTAAATGATCCGGAGAGATCTAGGTGTCGATGACAATTTCGTGCGCGAAAAATACCATTCCTCGTCAGACTGCTCCCAGGCTTTCTTGTAGTTTTCCTGATTACCTTGATACCTCAATACAAACATTCACCGGAGTACTTGAAGGCAGAGTGGTCTGAATTTTCGTCTTCGTAGTATTGAGAACGACAAAGTAGCGAACAAGACTTGTTTTCTGTGTTAATCATCAGGCTAATTACAACACAATAAATATGAAAACAGTAACTGGGGTGAGTCCAGAAAAACGGTCAATAGAGGTTATGGACGGCGTGTTTGTTATCAGTTACGCAATCACTGTTCCAAATCGTGGGCTTGATTGATTGTGGGCCAGGGGAGATTAAGTGTCCGTCCGAACTTCTTCCGAGTGCACAAGTATTGATTGTGCACAATCTAGACCAATGAAAATACTCCTTACAAAAATCGTAAAAACGAAGTAACGTCAAATTCAAAACAAGATTATGATAGTAAACACACCACGGTTCAAAACCACGTGTTCGCACAGACAGTCCAGTCTTGACATCGAACTTTCTGAGAAAAGCGGAGGAAACGTATGGATTAGTGTACCATACTGCGTGACTAGGACATAAGTGTCGCTACAGCTTAAGCAGACGAATCTAATAAACACTCTGAAAATAAATGGCTATCTGCTCTGCTTTTGGCGGTCAGGTAATTTCACATATGGAACAACCATTGCAGATTAACTTCTGGCAGAATTAAGGGGAAAAGAAGTTCACTGAAAAACTTAAGAAGACCCACGAACAGAACTACTAAGCAAGTAGACGGGCCATGTGTAGTTGTGCATGACAATGAACCATGATATGCTCCGCAAGCAGTATGTCTTCATAAAAGACTAACAGCTAATGTGCATGTTGTTCATCAGACCTATTACAACCTTTCACCGGAAATGTACCTCTGTAACTAGTTCCCAATAACATAGATCTGCATGTTATGGCAAATTTTTCGTAGTGTTTAAGAACCGAAAACTAACCTAAACCATCTAAACAAGTAAACTGATATATTTTGTTAGTTATGTGAAGTATTATCGACAACAAACAGACTAATCGTTTTTGCGGGGTTCCGTGCCATTTGTTATGGGACAATTGATCAGAAAGGGTGGTAATTCACCAGATAACTACGTATGGTGCACTGTCAAACTATTTTTTTTTTCACAAAACACTGAAACATTGTCGAAAGATATCTGGTTCAACAGTACTTAAGTCACCTTTGCATAACATTTTGGTGATTTCAAAGGTGAACGATTTTCCCATCACTATCTGCGAAGTAGATGCAAACCATAACAGCAGAAATCCATCCATAGTAATGGTAGTGAGAAACATTTGATCAAGACTGTTGGGCGACCTCACCGGAAACGATTGCGCAAGCTTTATTGGTTATGCCGAACGATGAGGTGAAACGATTGGGTCACAACAATAAACCCACATTTTTTCGGTGAACGAACAATGCTGTGTTCAGAGCAAACATAAATTTAGTACCCCCTACTCATTGGAAGCTATTCTTGATTCGATTAATGCATGGCCTATGAGTTTGCCTTGATTACGTCGGATTTTCTTTTTTCGGTTGAACGCTTAAGAACAATTGGGCTATCCGTACGTTTTAAATAACCTGATGTTTCACGTTTGCGACTGAAAATAGTAAACGAAATGTTAGCATCTCGCGACATGTCAGCTTACGTTTCTAATTGATCACTTCTTTAATAACGCTGCAACCCAGTCGACGGTGAGAAACGTGTGCGAAAACATAAAATTGTTGCGCGTCGACTATCAGTTATTCCCCTTTTAATATCTAGTCTTAGCCGGCTAGTCGGTGGACATTGGCTCTGACTAACTGTTTGGACTAGCACTGTGCACAGTGCAATGTGTCCTACGCTACCTGACTGTTAGAAATTGTCATTTTCATCACCCTGTCTAAGAGTGTACGGAATATACTTTGTGTATATGTCCCGAGATTCATAAAGCAACGTCTGAAGTTGGCTTGAGGATATCTTATCCTAGCTGTGCTCAATTGAGGAAATACAGGAAAACAGAGCCGACTGATTTGAAATTCCTGTCGAAGTTGTATTTTTTTTGTATACAGTGGCGACTGATCTTCTGGTCCAATTGGTTGACTATTTTGTAGTTCAGATGTCAACTCCAAGTGGGGCCAACCAAACATTAGACCGAGTAACTAGGGCGCCATGTAACGAGTGACTCTGGGTGATGACAGAAGCGATTTTCTCAATCTAACCTGGGGACCACGGGGTGAGCGGTGACACTGAACGAAGTTCCTATCACGTTACTAACGTATAACAATAGAATAAACTTTTCGAATGCTACGGTAATGCGTCTAAGTGTTCTGGGATTTATACGAGTGTATTTGCGTCCACCAGCCATGTACGCGAGGGAAATGACAAAAAGTTTTCGCAAGCATGTTTACTCCCACATTAAACCTCAAGTTCTACCACGATCCCAGAGCTCACTTCCCATGAACTTGTCATCCAGCGACACCCCTAACCATTCAAACCCTTTACCTGACAACGGAACCAATATGGCCCACAGTTTGGCGAATTAGTAAAAGCAGAGTCGGATGATTTGTGTCGAACTTTGACCGCTAACCCCGTTCTGATTAGGCAAAGCCGTTGACACCCTCGAATAACCCGTACCACTTCCTCTATCAAAGTAGCCAATGCAAAGTGCTCTAATTAAGATTGGTTGTCCCTTCCGCTAGATGCGCCAACCACGTTCGTGGAAGTTCTAACACACCAAACTGAACTGCCTTAATAACTAATGGAGAATCCTGTGCCTAGAAAGGAAACACATGTGTATAGTACGTCGCATCAAAACATACCGTTGTTCATGCAAAACCTGAAAGTACAGAGTAGATGCCAACAAGTTTCTCTCAATAAGCATTTCGTTGGAAACCTTATTACATTAGTTACACAGATGTCAGTGTGAGTCCACACATTTCTTGAACCTGGTTATCGAAACAGTTTGAGTTTCCAAATATTCGGTAGTGCTCGAAATCTTGCATTCCGGAACCCTCGGGTTTCAAGCAGACTTTATCATCAGGCCGTGTTTATTCCAGGAAGCTCTCCTGTGTGATAAACTGGTCGTTTAAAATAGGGAGTATCCGATAGAGAATTTGCTTGAAGTGTATCTTATACATATCCTCATAATTAATCCAAATAACTGTATCCATTCATTTGCTGGAAAGAACTGATTTTCATAAGCAAACAGTGTTTTCGTACAACTTAAGAAACGCGGAAAGCAGGGACACAAATAATGAATACTCTTAAAGAGTACCATAGAATATGTTACATTTCACAGTGTGTAAGACTGAATATATTTCAGTTCGTGTCCATACGCTTCTGATGTGATTCAGTCTTAGAAATGTTGTGCTTATTGAAAAAGCTACAGTCCTCGATCTTCTAATGCGCTTACACGTTATCTTTGTTAAATTTTGATTAGGAAGGAACAGTCAAGCGTTACATACTCGCTCGTGTGCTTGTCTTTAAGATGTCAAGACTCTAAGTATAAATATCGTGAACGTACTGTTGACCTTATCGTTTATTCCAAAAAAAAGTCACATTCATACACCAGATTTCACTTGGTGTTACCTCATTGAAAGTGCCAACAACTCCCAGTTAGCTTATCAAATAACAGTGGTTGGAGGTAGAGACTATACCCATTATTAGGGTAAAGTATCGTACCACTAACAACATTTATCTTACTACCACGACGGGAATAAATTTTTGAAATCCCGGTGGAAGCTAGAACAAAGAACGTTTCGACTTCCAAAATTTACTTGCTAAGTGAAGGTTAGTTCACATGCATCGTTAATAAAAACTTAAGTGCGCGACAAAGTGGTTTCGTTCATCACTGTTCTGCTTGACGACGTGAAAATTACTTGCGAACATTGGTTTGTCACTAGGTAACCTCACCAGAACAGATTAAGAACTGGTACTGAGCCCTTTGTAAGTTTTTTGAAGACCACTTCTGCGTCGCTAAGCCCACGTATTCCACACACGACGTAAGTCTGACACATGAAGTTACTATACTTAGCATTCAAGATGTATTGTTACGATGCGTTTTATACGACAGTTCTCGTATTATTTATACTTTGAACTTTTAGGGAAGTTAATTCATAAATACTAACAAAAGTACAACGGGAGGCGTCAGATAAAGTTTATATCAACAAAGTAACCCAAATAATTTCAAGTTGAACATCACCCACAATTGATCGCAGCTGTCGCATTCCCATAGACTATCCAGTCGGCCCCTTTCGAAAAGAAGCACTAGACTCGAGTTTCGCTCTCATTAGAGCTCGTCAGTAGTGCATATCCTTGCCACTGCCGGGACTAGAACTCCGGCCTTGCTTTTCGTGAGGCAACCGTGTTTACCACTGCGCCATTGACCTCACATTAGGCACGACCGAATTATCATATGTGAACGCTCAACCACTTTCGTTTGTGAGTGTGTGTGGGTGATGTTCAACTTGAAATTAATCAAATCCTCGACTACTCACCAGTAATCTAAAATATCGCCTAGCAGGTTTAATGAGATCGGAGATTTCGACCTGCCTAGGAAGTCCTAATCGCGGGGTTATCGATTGGAGTTAACAGGCAGTAACTGTGTCTCCTCTCGAGACGATCGGGCAACCTGATCATTACTCACAAGCGAAAGTGGTTGAGCGTTCACATATGATAATTCGGTCGTGCCTAATGTGAGGTCAATGGCGCAGTGGTAAACACGGTTGCCTCATGAAAGCAAGGCCGGAGTTCTAGTCCCGGCAGTGGCAAGGATATGCACTACTGACGAGCTCTAATGAGAGCGAAACTCGAGTCTAGTGCTTCTTTTCGAAAGGGGCCGACTGGAAAGTCTATGGGAATGCGACAGCTGCGATCAATTGTGGGTGATGTTCAACTTGAAATTAATCAAATCCTCGACTACTCACCAGTAACCCAAATAAGTAATTTCTGTGTGCAGTGTGATAAAACCGTTGTTTTAGTTTGGTGTTTTTTTTACTTCTGAAGGAGGTTCACAGGCAACAACAACTGCGATCATAATCTTATTCAAGTCTGATTGTGTTTGTGTGTGCCAGAGATATTTCCGGCACCTGTTGGTTTGTCTATCTTGTTTCGATAAAAGTCAAACCCTCGTGAGCTTTTTTGAAAATCTGGTCTCAATTTTGTTAATTACATTATCTCATGTCTAGAAGGTAGAACAGTTTATGGAGAAACTTGTCTAAAGCTGAAGTATTAGCCCAAATTTAATCAGCAATGGCCTGCACGCGCAGGCAACTGTTGAGTATTGAAAATAGGAGGATCAGTGATCGGATCGCGATGTGTTTGTCGGACTTCTCACGGTGACAATATTTTCTAAAATCCACTAGGTTAAATTCAACACAGAGTCGAAGAAAATGGACTACAACTTAACTAACGTATTGATGATGCACGAAAAGTTTTGCATTCGTTTGGATTTGTCAAATTGTGGTAATTCAAAGGAAAGTTGTTCAGTGTGCCACAGCTTTAATCTTAACGTGGATGATGATCCTATGGATGACAAGTTAACTGCCTCCACCTGACGGGCTTGACAAACAGGTATCGATTTGTAAGTTAGTATCTTTATGTTAGTTTAGAATACTAAAGGCTGTAGTAAATATTAACTGGCGAGGTAAAGTTAGTTGTCTCTATCCCAGTTAACGGATGTTAGGCCATTAAACACTGGCTATACGAACAACTCTTACATCCTTTGCTTTTTTCAAAACAGTTCGCTATGAGTTATTTATAGCAGTCGCTTATACACAATCTCCAACTATATTTGACCAACCTTTGGCAAAAGATTTCCTAACTTTACCTGAACGGAGCTAGCCTCATTTTACTGTAAGTGCACTTCCCTCGCCTCAATCTTTAGCTACTTTGTTTCTTTCCGAATAGCCCTATCCCTTTACTACATCGTCATCAATTGTGCATCCAATAAGAATACCAGATAGATTTTTGAATCCTTCTTTGCGCGGACTTCTAACCACCAGACCTTCCTTCTTTCGTACCAAGTAAGTTACCTTTTTAACCAGTCCAAAGTATCTTCAATTTTACAGGACGGTTCGGAAAACGTTTACTAGATAGGTTCATAAGTTGTTACACCAAGGAGAAGGAACTCTGTTTTTATGTTTTTGTCTCTGCGTTGCTTGGTGAAAATTGGACGGTTTATAGATGTAAGGAAAAAGTGAATGGAACTAAACGAAAGGCGAATTCAATGAGGCTTCTGGCTGCAATCAGTCCAACAAGAAACGCTGAAACATGCTGTAACGACATTCAGTCAAACATGCGCAGCTGACGACCAGTGAGATAGAGCTGATATAGCAGTTAGGAAACTTGTATTGTAGGTTATCTCTTATGCATGTGCCCATCGAGTAATAATTTAAAACGCTCAACCGGTTCGGCCGCGATCCACAGAGTTGCACAATGCGTTCCAATGTGAACAGACTCTAACTGTGAAGCAGTTCTGTCTGCAGTGTAACTCGCCTGTTCCATTATTCAGTTTCGGCAAGCGACCCCTTAAACGTTCATCCTTATTTGATGGGAGGGGATGTGCCAATGGATGACCCGGGATGTGGAATATTTTACAGGTAAGAATTAAGTTTCCTCAGGGTGTCTGTAATTCACTGAGAATTGACCTACTTCTGTCAGTCTTTCCAGATAGGTGATTTATCTGAGCCTACTAACCCTCATCTCACGTGGCCCCCGTACCGTCTGTACACAAGCTTTATGTCGTAGGTGTAAGGTTGGGCCCACGCCTCTTTCTAGAATGATGCCCCAGGCCCGACACGACCCTCGTAGATCTCTTTCCTTCCGCCCTGTGTAAGGACGGATTTGTGCAAGACGCGAAAAACACGTATGAAAACCTCTACCCGAGCAGTTGGAGGGTCAGTCACCGTTTCTATCTATAACGGAGGTTTTCGGCGTTGATTTAGCGCTCTTTGTCTAGCCGTGACACAACTTGTTTAGACAGACCCAAACTGTTTGTCACTGTAGTCCTTAGGTCTCGTTTGCATGCTGACACATGCAGCAATGTGTCGCCAAGGTAATAGTCGATACAATTTTGATGGCGAACGTGCATTATTTTACATTTGTTGACATTGAACGACAAGTTATTTTCTGTGGCTTGCTGGGTTAACCAGTTCAAATTGTTCCACGAGGTCACTGCACCTTTCAAATACCCTAGAACTCACCAGAGCCTTGTCATCGGCTTAGAGCAACGTCGGCGACTTGACCATAATGGGCAGTTCAAGAACGAAAGTATGAATGACAGGGGCCCTGAGGTAGATCCACTGTGGGACGCTGCTGTTTGTTGGGAATCACTCTGGCAGCTGTCCATTCACCTTGACGTTGAACCTACGTTCAGTCAGACAGTCCTCTAGCCAGGCGAGTAATTGCTCAACAGGGCCATAACTATTCAGTTTCTGCAGCAAGACGAAATGGTCAACGTTGGCAAAGGCTTGAAAAAAAATAAGACGAACCACGTCTATGACCAATCCTGTGTCTGTAGCTTTCATCCAAACATCACGACAATGAGCAGATTCGTGACGCATGAGTATCCCCTACAAAAGCCATGATGCTCCTTGGTGATGAGTTACAGGCCTTAAACTCTAGCCCGGAGAGAACCATTCAATAGGTTCTCCATCACTCTGGAGACCACTTGATTCAACACTGTTGGCCATTTGTTCGCTGGGCCGTCTCTGCAGCCACCTTTGAAGATAGGAGTAATTGTAAACTGTTTCCAGGCCTTCACCAAACGGTCGGTTGATAAGAATGGATTGAAAAGTGTTGTAATCGGTTCTGTTAATTCCGTGGCGCAGTTTTTCAAGAAGACAGGGAATATCAAGCTTAGGACAGGATGATTTATGGTTTAGTAGTTTTTCTAACTTGACTTTGACTTGTGACACTGACGTCTGAGGTAATTCAGTTAAGTTGTCGGTTATGTACTCAAAATTCGCCCGTGATTTGCAGCCACACACACTTACCTACTGTTTATCCACTGTCGGCCGCCTTTGCATCTGTATTGGTAAATCTGCCAGACGTTTACAGTTGCAAAATGCCAACCTTACTCCTTGTGTCTAAAAGGGCTTAGGATTCACTTCCAGCTTTTCAGCAAGACCGCGTTGATAACAGAATCGGTCCTCTCTGATAGCAGCCGTGGTACGATTGCGTCACATGACATACTCAACAAACGCAAGTTCAGTTTGTTCTAATTGGTACCTGTTCAGGCTGAACGTTTCAGTGTAACCAAACGTTTGGTTTTACTCCGTAGGCGTTTAGGCATTTTGCTAGGCCAGGGACACCTTACTCGAATATGGTTGTTAACGGCATTAGATATTTCTTGAACGATGAGCTGTAAGTGCTCATTTAGGCTGAGTGTAGTGAAAGAGCCAAGCCATTCAACTTCACTGAGCTGTCCTCATCCTTGTAAAATTTGCCTTGTGATATGCCTTTAGACCCGTCCTTATGGAGTATAATTTTTAATGCCTTGTAGATAGCTGAATTCAATGATCCCGTGAACACTACGGCCAAGTGGAGGTTTGACATACAGATTGTTTATCAGGCTAACCTCGATGGTGAGAATGTAACCAGGACAAGACAGCATCTGGCTCATCTGCCACCTCGTATGTTCCTGGACCTGCCGAAATAGTCCAAATTCCATTACTTCTTCTTCTGCGGAGTTGCTTGATCCGCAGAAGAAGACGTTGCAGTACTGACTAAATGGTCCTTAAAGTCTAACTCAAGAGGCCACGAGGCTCACCCAGTTTATCGCAGAGTGAGACCGCGTTGGTGTGGATGCAATACCAGTGGCAGTTTCCCTGCCTACAGGATGCATTGCAGATGAATGTAGTCCAGGAGAGTTATCGAGTAGGAAAGGATGAGCTAGCTTGTTGTGGTGTACTTCGAGGCCGAGATTCTCTACTAGAATGACGGCGAGTTGGATTTTTTTAACTTCACGAATGAATTTGGTATATGCATAAGGGTCATCTGGGGGTAAAATTAATAGCAATAGCGTTGGGTTTTGTAGTAGTGTACGGTTGTCTCCACTCTGATCCGGTGTTTCTTGAAAACATTTCAAGAGTGATATATTGACAGAAAGACTGAAACATTGACTGTATCACTCCTTGAAATGCACTGTCCTCACGGCAACTTCAAGGAGCTGGTTCATTACTTAACCCCTGATTACTTTGAGTCCTGGAAGACAAAGTGCCTGTCCTCGATCAATCCATGCTTGTGTATTCCTTCTCCTGCTGTTGTACAGCGGAATATGTAGGTCGGACGACTAGGCGTTTGTCCAAACGAATCAAAGAACACCATCCTACTTGGCTCGGAACCGGTTTGACCAAAATCCATTAACAGCTCAGTAGTTGCACATCTTGCCGATACGGACCATCGCGTTGACCCAAAGCAGAACTTTTGCATAGTTTACAAAATTCCGGCCAATAACCCCAAGCTGGTCAGACAACGGTTACTAACCACGGCAGAATCGATCGCTATTCGATTATGGTTCTTCGTTCTCAAAGGGCGTCCGTAAAGACCCTGCAGTTGTCCGTGACAAAGGTCACATCACTGACGTCAACCTCGACTTCTGTGACCTAACTGTGAGCGGATCTCTAAACCACTCATCACAAACACCAGTGATTCGTTGTTTGAGTGGCTGAGTGCGTTTGTTTAGAAAGTGTTACTTTATTGTAAAAACCACTGGTGGTTTTCTTGATATTCGTTTACTTTTGTTAAACATATATAATTGTAATGATCTGATGGAGACTTATCGAAAACATGTGTTCATTATCGTTGTCTTCTGTGACTCAGTGGGTATTTTCGCGAGGTTTCCTGATCTATCAGAATGGTAACGTCTACCAACGGGACGGGGTGCGATCCAAGCTGCATACGCTTGTTCTGTCACTTT
>LOND01000249.1:30079-92196 GCA_014220965.1 Paragonimus kellicotti
TTATCGTTGTCTTCTGTGACTCAGTGGGTATTTTCGCGAGGTTTCCTGATCTATCAGAATGGTAACGTCTACCAACGGGACGGGGTGCGATCCAAGCTGCATACGCTTGTTTTGTCACTTTTCCGTTAAAAATGTTATTCTCAGAAGTTGAGGAGCACTTATTGAGGTTAAGTACGCGGGCCGGTTCAGTCGATTTATATCGGTAACTGTTAGATCAGAAAGACCAATGAGTGACGCTGAGAATCCCGCCGTTTGAGTGACGGTATCAGCCTCTTCGACGGCAGACAAACTGCGTACAGTAATGTTCCTGTACCTACGTTCTTCAACTGCTTGGGTCTTGGAGAGCGATTTCAGGCGTGTGTATTTTCCTCGACCAGGGCGTATCCTACCTGAGTTATCACCCCTTTTTTGGTTGGCTTGTTACCACACCATCAGCCTCTGGAAGTCATCTACGGTGTAAACAGTAACCCGCAGCGGACACGGCATGCGAGCCTTTTTAGGGTCAAAGCTCCTTCGTGATCTCTGAAGTCGCTCTGGAGAGATATCAAGAAAACGCAACTGTCTAGAATAATCAGTCTACTATATCTTTTCTTTTCTGCGACAGTAAACGATATGGTTTGCCACCTGTGTTTCTATTGTACGTTTCGTACAATCTCACTGTTAGTCGGCCGGGTATTATTTTAATTTTTCCTCTACTTTCATGGCCGTTTTGACCTATCTTTCTTGGGACTGTATTGCCTATTATTGTTGCCACAGTGTACACACTGTGATGTCTATTTCTGCTGAAAGAGAGACAAACGGCAATACCTGTTTAAGGTAGGTTGATTTGGTCCAGCATAGCTGGATGTGCATACCTCTAGAACATACGAGGCACACAGATTTTCAAACAACTTCCTCATTCAACAGTGCAGTATGGTAAAACTATTTCAAATCAGAGGAAACATCGGGGTCATGTGAGTCATAAAACACTAAGGACAATGTGTTATTCAAAGAAAGATATATAACCACTCAGCTCCCATACACAGTTTTGCCGCTCGATAACATATATCGTTGATATTATATGGGTTTATTTTATGGGTTATCGTTTTCTCTCTTCTCAACTTTTGTAAAGCCCACTGTTTTTTATTTTGTTGGATCTGGCCCCGTCTATACTGTTCATTCCACAACGCTGTTCAGTAGACAAATAGACGAGTATTAAACTGAGCTAAGACATGGCATCCGAGGGTTTTCAATAACACGGAATACCAAATTTGAACTTGATGAATAGTGCCGACCGTGAACTGTGACATATTAACTACTGGGTTTATCTATTTTCTCACCGAGTTATTGCTAATCCTATTTACTGAAATTTATATCAATATTAAGCAAACGCTCCACACTGTACGTACAGCTTCTTCTATTCTTCATGCTAACTGTTGTCAGCATATACAGACCACTGAATCTGTACTTACATTAAAGCCTTCATACATTTTCCCACTTTCCCAGCACGGTACCCCATGACCGACGTAGGGGGGGAAATGTACTTCCTTTATAAATTCTTGCGGCCAGTTCGCGTGAACGAAAATGGGTTGAATAGGGTAATGATGGCAAGAAGTACCGTTAGTACTCAAAACAAATAAAAACGTGATGGCGTGAGACAATGATTCAAATCGAGGGGGCTGTCCGCGAAACTTCATCAAATATAGAAAATCACAAAGTTTAAGCCCAGGTATGTTCCTGTTACCCAAGTAGACTATAGTTCAAGGCTATTTTTAAAATGTTGATAGCTTTACACAAGGCTGTTTGATTATTGGAAATTTTCAATCAACCACTCCACTTGGTCGAGCAAAAGTATTTGTCATAGGTTATGTGTTGACACTGGAATTACTCCTTCTCAGTCACATTCGCTGTATTCTCAACAATAGATTTCACTGTTTCGCATAACCGGATCGTGCCTCTTTGTACCGTTTTTGGACCCATTTTACTTTTCTCGTCAGCTACATTCTTCCCAAACACACCAGGGCATACGAACAAATTGCCAGCGGGCTTCTCTTCAACCAACTACATTATCTTTATCATCTGGCCACCACATGTGCATTTCATAGCAGCAACTTCTTGAATTTATGTTCGTGCAAACTGCTAATTATTCAATTTTAGTCCTACTCTTCCTCGTAGGTTAACTATTCAACTGACTGAAAACAGCTACAAGTCTAAACAAAGGTTGACCAACAGTTGATCCCAGACGCCAATCTTTGTTCTCTTGTTTCTTTATATAACCTTGGAACACGTATTTTGCTGTTGAATATTTTATGTACTCTGTGGATCTACAGACTGGCTATCCATCCACCTGGAACATACAAAGCAGACTGTTGTTAATGTTTGGGTTACTAGCTTCAGAACTCTACCGCTTAATTGTCGCAAACTTTTTGTTGACACCCGCTATGATAGGTGCAAATCAACTCAGAGACTATTGATGTTCATACTGAAGTTCAAACTGGCAGCCTTATGATTGTTAGATTGCGTCATCATCTGAACAGAACAACGAAGGGGATAGAAAATGGGATAGAAAATAAATCTACTTAGATATCGGTGATATTCAGTTAGCACAGTGAGAGCACTGGTTTAGGGTTTTCCTTATTTTTGTTAACTAACGTTTTTGACTAACTTTGCATGCTGTTCGAATTGATCAGAGTGATCTCGCAATACAATACGCAACTTGTGCACACGGTCTGCTCTTCTTTCTGTTTGCGCAGTCGTTCGGCGATACTGAGCGGATCTTCTATTCATTTTTTTCAGTTCCCTCGTACTGCAAACATCGTCGCAGCTGTAGTTGCGCTTCAACAGTCCATGAAAACCTTGCAATGTCCTAACGTCCCGGATATTCGTAGGCTGGAATATTGTGGTGATCATCCTGAATACCTGTGAACACCTTCTGTGAGTCAAATTCTTTGATTACCGTAACTTGCTTAAACTCTGTAACTTTCTGTTGTGTTCGTTCATTTTGTTGTCATTGATACCCTACTGTAGTACGCCTGCATATACCTGGGCTCTCCAATAACTCGTTCTTGACCACTGCACCGGTACTTTTGTTGATAATCGAATATTTTATCAGCCACCTATTACTCAACTGAAATCTACAAACTTTACGACAAAACCAAAAAACATTTTCCAGTTCCGTCGTCAGTGGCGTATATTTCTTTATCAGTCACTTAATTTTATGGTTTATATGAGAATCTTCAATTACTTACAACTGAAATTAGTAAACCTTTAAATACATTCACAGAATTTCCTTCATAACCATCTGAATTTGAATGGAACGTGATGTACTTGTCAGTAAGTATTGAAAGCTAAAAGTAAGCCTTATGTTTTGACACTGAAAATTTATCTGCCGTTAAGTTTACATATTATCATATGACGAGTCAACAGTAAGAAAACACAATGAACTTAAACACCTACGTGATTATGGGTTTAAAGACAACCTTAACACGAATTATCAGTGCACAAGTATGAAATATTGTTCACGACGAACTAACTACTGGTTTACTTGTCATTTAGGTTTTAAAAAACATTGTAGTCTGTATGCTGCATCCCAGTTAGTATGAACTTGCATCAAATACAGTTCAGTTTTTAAACAGTGTATCTGTGGTTTTAACCCCTTATCTTCACTATCTTGGCAACACGCTACGTGAAAGGAAGTCCGACAGAAAACTGCAAAATCATCTACGGCCCCAAGAAAACAGTTAATCTTGCGCTACACTAAAATAACTGCGAGTGGACTCCAAGTTATGTGGATTTCAGTAAAATTTATTGATCTGACAACAACGTGTCACAAAAGTTTGAATTTTTTCTATCCAGACGACAAGAAACCATACATTGCGAGATGCGAATATTTCATTTATTCTTATCAGTCCGTTACATAAAACGTTGTTATGTAATTTTAGCAGCATAAATCATGGGGTGGCACTAGGAAATTCAACAAATATGTTTATTGCTCTCAACATTGTATGGATATGTGAACCGCAGGTCACATATGGATGACAAACGTGCAGTTTGTCAGGGTATTAAAACGTCGAACTCAGTGGATGTAATCTGTATCACATATTCAATTCAAAATATCGTGGCTTGGAAGTGGAATGCTCTGAAACCAACACAGTGCAAAAGGATTTTGAAACAACATAGGATATCAAAGGTTTCTGAGATATCATGTCAAATGAGTTTTCGTCATATCTTCAGTGAATTTATTTCGAATTTTGTTGAAAATACCGTCACTAGGATTGAGTTTTTAGGCATCCCGAAAATGGGAGTTAAGTTCGCACTAAAACTGCTTTTGGTCAGTTGCACACTCATTTGGATGTACTGCTCCTGGTAGGTGTCGAACGTGATAGTCCGCCAAAAGCTTGCCTTACTAATAAGTAGTTTGGCAGATTTATGATTTTAGATGAGACCCAATTGTGAAAAGTCAGGGCTTCGGCTGGATTCGAACCAGCGACAGAAACACCATGCCTCAACGCGGCAAGCGCTTCGTAGCTCAGCTGGTAGAGCGCTTGCCGCGTTGAGGCATGGTGTTTCTGTCGCTGGTTCGAATCCAGCCGAAGCCCTGACTTTTCACAATTGGGTCTCATCTGAAAGATGTCTGCCAAAAGTTATTTTGCCATACACATTTCATCGGTCGCCAACCCATTGACAGCTCCACCAAACCCACAAAAATCTGGTTGAGTAGGAGGAGAATTTCTGTTTTAAAAACAGACAAATGAACCGGTGTCATAGTTTTAAACTGTCAAGTTTACAAAACTGAAGTTGGTGCAATTCTCGCGGGTTAGAGAAAATTCAAACTTGTCGACAAACTGAGGAATGTTTTAGAAAAACAGATGATGTTATTATGTGACTTTCTCGCTGGAAGATAACATATTCCAAGTTAAAATATTCCAAACATTTCAATTGTGGTATTGTCCGAAAAGCCATCAGTGTCAGACTGCCTATCAAAAGTAACAAGCTGTATAAATTTAGCAAATAGTTCGTGTTGCACAGAAGTGCACAAACGACACTACTGTGAAAACGTACCTCATTAGTTGTTTTGCTCTCACATATCACCATGTTGTCTTTACTTTCTAATCAAAAAGCGAACTTTTGTGTTCTCCACCAGCCACTGAATTTATCTGCTGTCTTGAAGCTGTAGCTTAACGAAGAAACCCTCGAAAACAGGCTAAGTTACATTATATATCGAACTGGTTGAAGAATGCGCTAGCGCACTTAGAACTGAGTAACATTCGACATTTAGCTAACCGGTCAATAATTCGTATTGCGAAATTCCCAGAAGCATTACTAACCAGTCTTCGGCAGCCATGCCTACATTTTCAGAAGCAATTGACTGCCAACCATCATCCTGCCATGAGTTCTACCGTGGATATCATACACAATCCAGAGTGATCGACATTGTGTACCATAGTGTTTATGCTTCTTTGGTTTATTCTGCGTCGATCGCACGTTTATGAGTTCAAAACTACTCAAGCGTGGCGATTACAGGCCAGGACAGCAGAGCCACATTTCGACAGGCATTTCATCAAGCGTGAAGTTCACACCAAGGGCTTTCGGTATGCTTAATTTCAAAAAATTCTACGAATCCACCCGGTAGACCACAGGAAAATAGACGGTACGAGGTACAGCGAAAAAAGTTTCCGCATTTGAATTTCAACGAAAGCATATTGGGAAGATCCTTGCTTTGAGAGTAGGTTATCTTTCTATCTGTCGTAATGTTTTAATTGGTTTGCACGACCAACTGTATCTGTCAGTGATGTAGTTCGAAATGGCAAGCAGAAAGCTAGCTATCCTGAAAAAGCATCCGAGTAGTCCACAAATAAATGGTACTCAAACTATCTTTTCTATAGATAAAGTCACGTTCTTCTAAAGAATAATGAGATTCAAATCCATATCGGCAGTCTTGCACATCCAGTAAATCATATCAACTGCATGAACAGCAGTAACTTTATACAGTTACAACGTTAAGCATAACTGAATGCACGTTCAACAAAAAATAGCGCATAATGTTGACAATCTAACCGGCGATCTTCCCATGTAAGGTAATTCCGTCGTGTTGAGGTTTCTTTTCCTGAAAATACTGAACCAAAGATACATTCAGATTAATGTTATACCAGAACTTTTTAAGAGGAAAAACTGAGTCTATATAAGTCAAACATTGTTGGATGGAGAACGATAAATTTCGTCATATTGCACAAGCTCTGATAATGAGTGTAGATAGCCGAGCATAATCAATACAAGTACGAGTTCCCGAGCACAAATAGTTTTGCATTTGAAAGGTCCAGCCAAGACAGCACGTATACTTTCTGATGAAATATCCTTTTTTCATCTGAAGACAACACAACAGACAACCTCGATTTTGATGACTTGCCCTCGGGTTAAGAAAGCGCGGTTGTATAGGTCCAGGTTGACAGACTAAAAGTGAGCTAGTTAGAAGCCCGAAAACGACGACTTAACCGGTTAGATGGATGATGACACCAGCCACAGTTAGACAACCATGGTCCGGCGAGCATGGGAAAAATGTGTTTCCGACGTGTGCATTTACGTTTTCAGCGCAATCAAATGAAAACGTCGGTGTAGTAAAAGCGTTATTTCAGACAAAGTAGAGTGAAGCCATTTAACTAATGAAGATTTATTTATCCGTGACTAGGACAAGACTTCGACACTGTCTGCAGCTATCCTGAGAGTCTGAGACATCAAGTCAACAGACTTGATAGAGTAGATAAAGAGTTTTATGACGAATATGAGATGGTTAAGAAAAAGTATAATTTTTTATTGCCCGGCTACTAAGAAAATGTAAATCACGCAGTCCACTAAATACAGATCAACGAAATGATTTGCCACCCACGTTGCATCATCCAGTTATCACTACATGTGCTAAACTCAGCTGATATAAATTTGACTCAGAACAGTCGATTGTGTTGGAAAATGTTATCCATAATCATAAAGAACGTCTACAGACAGAATTTCTGTGAATTAGCCGGACGGTTTGTATCTGTCAGTAATCTCTCATAATTCTGTTGGGTGGACCACTATAACGCAATATGACTTGCCTTAGTTCCATTACTCACCCAGTCCCGAATGGTTTATAAGTATACAGACACACACATACACAATAACTGACCCACCAGTATTCGTACCTGAGCTTCACAGTGCTACATCAGTTAAAACATAAACCTAACCATCTAGTTGTTAGCATTTTTACACATCTTATGCCAAACACAGAAACGTACCACTTAATTACTACCTCTTGTGAAGCCAACACACTTTAATCTCTCTAAGTCGAAAACGTCTAATAAAGGCCATTTGTTGCGGAGCCTACAACTCTCGGATTAAACCCGCTGAAGACTACCCGATAAATAACTTTACGATGAAGTCGGTTTGTTTGTCTTGAAGCAATGTCAACTAACAGTTTATATGACAGGCAAACGAAAATTCTTCGTAGCTGTAAATTAAATGATACATTGAGTTTCCCAGCACTGGTTTAAGCCCGGTAAGAATTTCAAACGAAAACGAAAAATAAACTGAATTAGTTAGTTCCAAACCGGAAACCTTGGATTTTTATGTTTCAAGTTGAACATCACCCACAATTGATCGCAGCTGTCGCATTCCCATAGACTTTCCAGTCGGCCCCTTTCGAAAAGAAGCACTAGACTCGAGTTTCGCTCTCATTAGAGCTCGTCAGTAGTGCATATCCTTGCCACTGCCGGGACTAGAACTCCGGCCATGCTTTCATGAGGCAACCGTGTTTACCACTGCGCCATTGACCTCACATTAGGCACGACCGAATTATCATATGTGAACGCTCAACCACTTTCGCTTGTGAGTAATGATCAGGTTGCCCGAGAGAAGACAGTTACTGTCTGTTAACTCCAATCGAGACGATCGGGCAACCTGATCATTACTCACAAGCGAAAGTGGTTGAGCGTTCACATATGATAATTCGGTCGTGCCTAATGTGAGGTCAATGGCGCAGTGGTAAACACGGTTGCCTCATGAAAGCATGGCCGGAGTTCTAGTCCCGGCAGTGGCAAGGATATGCACTACTGACGAGCTCTAATGAGAGCGAAACTCGAGTCTAGTGCTTCTTTTCGAAAGGGGCCGACTGGAAAGTCTATGGGAATGCGACAGCTGCGATCAATTGTGGGTGATGTTCAACTTGAAATTAATCAAATCCTCGACTACTCATCAGTAATTTTCCATATTCTCGATGAATAAGAACCACAACGCTGTTCAGTTGCCATGGCCCATCCAGTGGGTCCACATTTTCCTGAATTGCTAACTCTGGTTGACTATGGAGCTTGATATCTGTTCTGGTGAAACAATTCTTTTGAGGTATGTGGATCCTTTTCAAGTATCTTAACATTTATCGACGCACTAGCTGCACCATGCATAATTGAACTCTGGTTCGTACATGTTCATCTCATCAAACTGTAACTTGCACGGGTATTTTAATTCACGAAGTTCACACAAATGCAGGCAGTGCACTAACTCAAAAGAGACCCATTTACAAAAAAATCTGGACTTCTACTGGATTCGAATCAGTGACAGAAACAGCATGTCCAAAATTGGCAACGAAATTAGTAAACCACTTGCTACCTTCGGGTATGCTGTTTCTGTCGCTGATTTGAATCTAGCCGAAATCCATATTTTTTCGCACTTTAGTCTCTTCTAAATTACCTTACCTATCAAACTACTTATAATTACCGCACTAGTTGTGTAGTCTGTGTTTGGACTCATCATGTAGAGCTAGTCGGAACAAAGTTCTGACGAATAACAATTCGGATCATGTGTTGAAGCTTTTATCCACTTTTCTACCAGTCTAGCAAGCATTGTTAAGGATGAAAGGTAATTTTATAGAAGTACAACTTATTTTCATCTTGTCAGTGTAGACCACCCTAGGTCGCTAGTTTGTATCGTCCTCTGCTCCTAACGTGGGTGAGTTTTTGGTCCAGTTTTTGTTCAGCTTATCTCTACCAACCGATTTCGAGTCAGAAAAAATCTACAATTGAACGTCGATTTAAAAGTCAGCTTCGAGGAATATTCTAACCTTCATTTCAGCCCCAACTGACACAAACTGGCAATCCTTCGCTCTTTCACAGGCAGGTTAGTAAAAACTCCTCAAGTGAGAGCGGATAAAGCAATCTGTTATCGTTTTTACCCACTTCTTGTTACCGGTCATTTGAGTGAATCTCTGCTGAATATTTTTTATTCATTTTGTCATTAGTTCATTTGATTTAACACAGCAGATGTGTATAAGAGAAAAATTCGTCAGTAGATTTTTCGACGTGGAAGATAGGCGGATTAACTGCGATTTTGACAAAGAAGAATAGGTAGGAGAGTACGCGGGAAGAAGAGCAGTTCAGTGTTATATTGGTTTTTTCACAACTCAGTGATGACGAGTAAATACATTGGAGGAGCTATCTGTCAAACTAGGAAGAATGAGTTGGTCTTGTATCAGGGCGCCAGTGACTTCAATCACAAAGGCTGGGTGCGTGAACATTCGCTGCAAACTTTCCCCATGTAGAGTTACTGGCAGTTTCGATATGGCAAAGTTCTGATCGACTGATACAACCTCGTGAAGTCGTCTATCAACAAAATAGACTCAAAATCAGTGTAACTTCATATTCATTGCACCGTTCGTTTTTTGTCCAGCTGAGCAGATTTGTTCTCACTGAACCTATTCTAAAAGGATTTATAGATGTCTAAGTGCATCTGCCAGTTAACGACGCTAAATCAAAGCAAAATTGCGCCTCAACCATGGTGAAGCACCTATCGACCACAGGCTACAACGTCAGCGGTTTGTCATTGTTCACGATCCTCATCACTGCTTACATTTCAAATGTTCTGAAGTACGTGGAAGCCTTGCTGATAAGCCATAAGTAGCTAGTTTTATGCGTTCAAAAACCCAAATTATCGTCAGTCTCTGATTGTCGCGGATTTAGCTGCGAGTATTTTCGGTCCATTCGTTTAAGGTTTTTTGTAAACATACTAGTCATACGTTTACAGCAGATGATGATGCGGAAAACGGAGTCATAGCTCGTGTCACATTACACTGTAACAGTTGCTTATTTCTCTCAGATTACTTCTTCTTAATTTGCGTTTACATAAGACCACATAGATTTTTTAGACTTTATTCCCATCCACATATTTTCATCTCTACCTCTTTGACAATGTTAGACCTCTTATTCTTTCGAATACTGAAAAGTACTCTGCTTAATGTTTTGTTTTGCTTTGGATAAATCATGAACTTAACTGTGGGTAGTCTGATTGGTTCAAAATTAACAGACGTTTTATTGGAATAATCAAAAGATCCTTAATAACATTTTCGTAACTTCAATTTATAAATGTGTTGACTACATTTCCATTCCCACCAACTGTGATGATGTTGTTGATTGCCCAAGATTAGACGAGGTTCAAATACCTTCAGCATGGCCTCTTTACGAGGCTGGTTGAAAAATGTTTGTCTAGGCTACCGAGTCGAGTGGAGTTTAGACATGTTTGTCAGAATGATGTACGAAAGTCATCCGCAAACCGTTTGATACATCTAAATGATGGACCGTGAAATCAGTATCTAACTAGACTAATTTTAGTCTGACACTTCTACAGTACTGTTTCTTTCTGAAGTAAATGCGTCCATTTCTGTCCGCCAAGCAACTGCTATGTATGGTTTCGAAATGTTACTTTCTTCGAAAATTGTATATGATACAAAAAGTCGTACATCGTACAGGCGTTTCTGAGACAATCATGTCTTTCTTCTGGCAAGGGTTAACTCGCTCTTGTGACAGAGCTTTGCATTTTGAAGTTGAAAAGTGGTACCTGTACAAGCCCGTCATATCATACAACCGGTAATGTGCGTGTTTTCTGCGAATGAACGAACCAAAGTAATTTCGTCGTTCGGTCCATAACTTTGAAAATACACTGCTCCGAGTGCCTCGGGGTCTTCAAATGCATTTTCCAACATACTATACGCCATGTAGTTGAGTGGGAGGAGGGATAAAGGACACCTTTAATTAGTGCCTTTAGATGCAAAAGCTATTTGATATGGCTGCTGTAAATGCGCACTATTCAGTTAGTATATGATTTAAATGTTTTATCAAACCAATATTGTTGAGTGAACTCCTCTGATAGTACTTCGGGCAACTGAGACGGAAGCACCCATTAAATACAAAAAATACCGCAAGCATCCGCTCGGAATAAAAGTGCCGATGTTCCGTTATCCTTCACAACTTGTGAATATAGTTGGTACACCTACGACCAAGTCAGGTACCTGCCCGTGTGTAGCTTATGTGTGATAGATACATTGCTGATACATCCCTAACTGTCACATCAAAGCAATGGCTACCAATAAACACCTCTTAGGTGACATCGCTTTATCCCTGTCTGAGACACAAAGAAGTGTGATTAGTTCCGGAAAAATCTACTCACGGCCGTTTTAAAAAAGAGCTTAGGATTGAAGCATTAGGTTCGTACCGTGCCTCAGACTTGTATTTTTTAAATCAGGGAGTCCCCTGCTGATGTGAATGTTAGTTTGCATACAGGCTTTATCTTGTTCAACAAAATTTACTTTTGTTTAAATTCATTCTCCCAAGAATCATTTCTGGCTTAGTTTTGAACCGCAACTTGATGATGAATGAACCTCAGTGATTAGCTTGTTAGAGTATCTCAAGGATTTGCAAGTATACTGAATTTGTCTCATTCTGTGACGTCGTCAGAATGTCATGATAAATGACAAGCAGTTTTTAACTCAACGGAACTATACTGCTGAGCAGTTATTATTTTCGTTGGGGATAATATTTCTTCGGTTTAGAGACCACTACAGGTAGGCAAAATTTAGTCACAACAAGTTGTTTGATCACGCTGTCAAATTCATTGCAAAATTTGTCGACTCTCTCCCAATCTACTCCGCTTATCTCATTCCCTGTTGATTCGAGTGGCGTCAAAATGCTTTTACCGAATTGATAACAGTCAGACGATTTGAATGAAAAAAGAAAGGCGCAAACTGACTTAGATTTTGACATAGTGAGACTTTTTCAAAACTTTGATCCTAGCGTTTGAAATTGAATCTGAAAGAGATGAATCCTTGTGTTTTGCTTTTTTAGTACTGTACAAAATTAACAGAAATGTATGCAGATATAGTGTTCGCAATTTTATGACCGAAGTTGTCAACGTACCTGTAGTGATAGCACGATGAACAAAATGCGCCCTAGCAAGTGGTCACCTTTAAGCCCCTAGGGTACCAGTGGTTAAATGTTTTACCATACTGTAACCGGAGAGTTCTTAGAATGAAACAGTCAAAATGAAAATAACTTATACCAAATAAGTATCACTCAGGGTTACTTATAACAGCAAGTTGTAACTTACAAAAGTGGAAAGTCGACTGCTTTTTTGTCAAAATGCCAGAAGACACAGGCAAGTCGTTTGGTTCTTACAAGATTGGACGGCCTTAAAAATATGTACAATTTCAAAGGCTTGTTTAGTTTGAACAAAGAATTTTGTCTATTTAATCCTGTTGACAAATCCAGCAGGCGTTTGGATAATAGTTTCAGAAGGCGACATAATTCATAGATGAACTGGCCAACACCAAGTGTTTTTTGACCACTTCCTATGGGCGTACTCAAACTCAACGAAACCATCTGCTTTCATTTCCAGTAAGCCCTTAACTGGCAAATTGATGGGATAGCAAAGGAGGTCACATTGAAGATGATGCTCGCTGGAGTTTTTGCGTATATGGCAGAAAAGTAAGTTACAACAGCTGTTTCTGCGTTGCCGCAATATAAGCACCATGTGATTACAATTATCACATCTACATGCCTACCGAAAAGACCAACAATATGTTTATACAAATGGACACTTGTTATACCGACTTGAAGGTTTCTTGTGAACCAGAGTAGAATGACGACTTGCCGCGCTCAGGTATTCTCATCATTCGCAGATGGGACGCATAAACAAGGATGAACATCGAAAGCAGGCGTACACTGAGCAACGTCCACACCTTGCCTTCTTCGCAAAACTGAAAAACAAATACGCCCTAGTTAAAACATACTTCGCATGCGGCAGACGTACGCGTTTTCACGGCGAAATATCAAAAAGCAAGCTTAACCCTTGATGAAGCATATCGGTAGATCTTATCCCTCCAGTAATCGAGATTTTAACCGTCGTCCATATTGTAGAGGGTTTAGCTAAGAAGTCCTAATGCATTCGAAGGACGTAACCAAATGTATTTAACCCACATACGCCAAATCCTCGTCTGCTTTTCAATAGAACTTAAGCATCACAAGAAGAATCGCTGCACCTGCACTCCACTACACTTCGTTAACCAGGCTCTTTCGATGAAAATCACTGTACCCGAGTTTCGCTCTCATTAGAGCTCGTCAGTAGTGCATATCCTTGCCACGGCCTGGGACTAGAACTCCAGCCAACTTCTCATGAGACAACCGTGTTCACCACTGGCACTACTGATATCACGCTAGGCATGACTGAATCACGACATGTGAACGTACAACAGCATATGTTTGTCATAATGTTCTGATTGCCCGATCGCCTCGAGAGGAGACACAGTTACTGTCCTGTTAACTCCAATCGATGACCCCTCGACTAGGACTTCTCTCCAAGTTGAAATCACAGAAATCATCAAACTACTGAGTCATATTTCAACTACCGGTAAGTAGCAAGAGGCTTCGGTTGATAGAATCCGAACAAAACTGATTAATCAATATACTGCTCAACGTAAGTAACGATTTATGTTATGCCAAAGTAAATGAAACGTTCTATTCGTCTGGTCAACAATTAAGGACTACGTAACAGTTACTGTCTCCTCCGGATGCGGTCAAACAATTTGAGCATTAGCGTCGAACGTAAGTAGCTGAGCTTCTGAATGTGATAACTATAGGCCAGTAGCACCTACGTCAGCATCACTGTCTCGTATGATATTGGACCTGGGTTCAAATTGTCGTGACGGCAATAATACGAACTGTTGGAGAGACCTAACAAAAACGAAACTTCAGTCTGGTGTTACCATTCAAAAAGGGCTGGTCGTAAAGTCTATCTTCATGTGAAAGCTGCCACCAATTGACAGTGGTTCAGAATTTATATCAACCAAATCTCCAGCCAGATATTTGTAGTTTAAGCACCTTTTATATCCCTGATTTTGTTCTAGGTTTTTTGGTAAACATTCTGTTTTTATTTCATTCAAAATATGTTGGATCGAACTTTCTCCAGCTTCCTTTACCTAATTGAAGATTTATCGTTCAAAGATAACCCACATCAATTAACATGTGAAAACCCAGTTTCATTATGATGAATTTCTATCGGAGTGTAATCGAAAGCCTAATTGTATCTTGAACAAGAATCTGTACAATGAGACAAAATTAGGCCAACTTACCACTACAGGATTTCAAACTACATTATATTGCTGCAGCAGGACTTTAGGATCATTCAAAATTTCCACTTAAAATCGCGTGATCATGCCTTGTAACATCAAAGGCGATGGGAAATTTAAGAAGCTTACTGATGAGAAAAGATGCTTGGAAATTGAAAAGAAGTTAAAATGAAGTCAACATAAGTGTTGTGGAACTGAGGAAGTAACGGCATCGAAAAAGTGGACTCTATGCAAAGACCGTTAGTGAAGATACGAACAAGAGTTATACATTGCCTACGAATACCCGGTGTGCAACACAGCCGCACTGATTCAGGTGTTCATTGCAAAATGTTCCCCCAAATCGGCCCAGTTACCCCGCAGTTGTAAGTCTTTTGGCACGGTAACTAAGATTATCGCGCAGTTTGCTGACGATCACAATCATCAAATTCAAGCAGAACGTAATAGGAAAAAGGGGAAAATGTGTAGTAAACCAGACAAGTAATAAATGGGCACGAAAAACACAAGGAGAAAAACGGAAATTTGAAGATAAATCGTGACCGAAGCCCGCAAATTATCAGGGGAAAGTGGAAAAATAATATTCTTAATTCTAGAATACGAACCCTTCAGAGAAGGCTGCCATTTTGCTTCCGCAAAGGTATAAACCGGTTCGTCTGCAGCTGAGGTGACGTTTATGTTGACAGAACCGATCAATCCTTGCACCTTAAGATAAAGGAACATGCCCCTAAGTACATGCAAGACCTAATTGTGGGGTGACCCAGAGTGATTCCACCTGACTGAGCAACCCGGTTTCTCTGTTCACCAAACACCAACTGAAGGGCGGTCTCGGTATGAATCCGACTGTCGCCTTCAGTGTGTTGTGTTAACGCAGACCTCTCCTCATTAAGTCAGTCGGGTAGGCCAAGATTTGGAACAGCAAGCTAATTGTGTGAGCAGTATATACCGATCCTGAAACAAAGTCAGTAATGATTTCGACCGGTAACGGACTAGTGTAAATTTGTGGGTCGAACTCGTTTCAGAAAGCTGTGCTTCGACGCTCCTCAATGTAGTAACAGAGAGGAGGATTCAAAATGGTAACACCTCCAGCTAAAACAGGACTTTCACTGTAGATATTCAAATAATGACTGAAATGAAGAATTACGAATAAGCTTTGCGACTGCCAAAATAAGCATTCTAGGTCAAAATACATTGGGAACCCACAAGAATGTGAAGCACTATAAAAATCAAAATTGCACCGCAGCCCCAGCGAAACGACAACTACCTGAGAAAGGTTCTATGATACATCATTATAGAATATAACGTTAGCTATATCAAAAAGTGCTTCAGTGAATTCAGTACGTGAGGTGACATTACCAGTGCGTAAATGTTTGAGCGTACACTCTCAAACCTGTACGCCCAAACACATGCGTAATCACTCGTGAAAGCCGATGCTACTGAGCGCAATCCAACAAATTTGAATTGAGATTCCATCAGTTTATCCGTTTTGCTTTGTCAGTGGCTCGCATGATGAATTCACTGAACACCTTTTGATATAGCTAACGTTATATTCTATAATGATGTATCATGAAACCCTTTTGATTGTTTTACCATTTTTCCTGGGTCACGTGGCAGCTTCGATTTTTTGGACGGCATTTTTGTCGGTTGAAAATGGACGTACGCTTTTGATGAATACTAGTTTTTGTAATATTACTTCTATTTTCAGTGTAAACGGTATGTAATGATAAATTTTATTTGAGGCGTATATGTCTTCTGCAAATCTTCAACTTCCCAAATTCAGTGCTTGAACAATCGGATACACGTTGCTTTTTCACCTGTTGCTTTCTCCATCGCGCTAACTCTTCAATCATTTCACAGGGTGACTGACGGAATTTAGTCGTCCGTCCTGTGTCGCCGTCTATGTTGATTGACCCACATCACATAAGCCAAAAAAGAAAACGTTTTTTCCTCACTTCTATATTTTTTCTTCGGCTGGCGGAGTCGATTAAATATTGAGATACACATACATTTCCCGTTGACACAATCACTAGGCGATTAATGGAGAAATCCTGTCTCGTGGAATTGGCAAGTTTCGTCCACATTAATCAAAAGTCGGCCTTCTGATAGACGTTTGTTAACAATAGAGAATAACACATTTAAATTGTCTGTCTTATTATTGAATATATCGGTCTTACTCGGCTCTTCTGAGTTTATTTACAAACGGTCACAAAGCATTTTATTCAGGTGAGGTCAGTAGTGCTCGTAATGTGTGCTCGCTCTTTGAGATTATGTCAAGGACAATCTGCTCATTTTTAGGGTTTTGTTGAACCTAGTACTATGTATAAATATTTCACCTATCTTGTTGATGATGGTTGGGTAACGCTTGGCTGTTTCATTAAGCAACCACTATGTTTTCAGTTGTTTTATGCTTACAGCCTGCATTCAACCAGATGATATTTGCATTCTTGGGATGTTAAGTAATCCATAAATAAGCTCAACATGGTAGTCAATAATCACACCACGCTTCCATCTTACTTTAATTTGCTCGTTTGCACAACGTTCTTGAGGGCAGAACATTGTGATGGTCGACAGGACCAAACAACAGCGACATTGCAGCGCAGGTACCCTCCGGGGATGGGCACTAAACTGGAAATCGAGGTTACAAATGAATTTTAGAAGATTCTGCTCTCTAGAACTCCTTTGTAATATCCTGTAATTTTAGAGTATTTCCAATAATTTCGACGACGTAGAGCTAGATGATTGGGTAAAATGTGAGTAAATGTGTCATGTCCCAGCAGTACCTCTGGTAGAACAAACATCGTTCGGTGTGGATGAATTCTGAAGTGATCAGAAACACGAGATTGTACGTGATTACTTTTCTTCCTAGTGTTGAGCGCACGAAACTGGTCTGAGTTTTTCTGTCGATTAACGTGGGCTTTGAGTTAGACAATAAAACTGACTTGCGTGTTAAGTGTGCTTATAAGATCATTAGTTGCTGATAATGCAACAGGTGTGAAGATTAAGAGTGAACAGGTATAAGCTTCTTTCGAGTGGACAACGTATAGGAAATACACAAAGTAAACTGAAGTCAAGCGATTGCTGTTCAAAGTCAAATATACCTATAGGGATCTTTATTTTATGCTACTGGAAATAGGAAACTTCTCATTGCAAGAGATTGGAACCAACTCAGTGTAACCGTTGTTTAGTCGAAGAAGGAGAACAGTATTCCCTGCAGAGTGTTCTACTTCTCTCTCTCCCATGACACTGCATCAACGCATGCAGAACCGTGTTTTGGCAGAAACGCTATTATGAACGTAAATCAAGAATGTAGCCACCACCTAAAATTTGAGTAGAGATGTAGCTGCAACCTATACAAAAGAATGACAACCATTAGAGGAGAGACTATCAAAAGAAGGGAAAGTGAAAGAAACCACCATGTCAAGGTAAGCAACAATATGATACACCGTTATTGGGCTTGTTCGAGACAGCGGTATCGAAAAGTAATGAGATTGACTGGAAAACATACGGTGATCGCCGGAAGATACAGATACTGTCAGCTAGTATCGATGAAATAACACGCATTAGCACAAAATACGACATAACTAGTACAGATTTGCTGGTATAAACTGGTATAGGAAGGTTTTGATCGTGGCTGATGCAGGTAATTATCTAGAACAAACGAACTATGATTCCAATTGAAATCATGCGAGACTTCAGAAGAAAGGTGAGGTGGATGAATAGGTGCGATCAAGCAAGACGACCAACTCTGCATGATCGAACTTACGCGCCGACACTGTTCAGCGTTTTGTTTGGCCCGCCCAAGTCTGGGCATGTGAGATCGATCGTTACAGTGCCGCACTGCCTTATGACTATGCTGTGCCTAACTTACCTCAGGGCTGTTCTTAACCGAACAGTACCTTAAATGCACCTGTCGATTTATCACATTATGACCTAGTGAACGCTTACCCTGTGTTCATTGAGATATTCTACAAAACTGTTGTCATGTTCTGCCCTGAGTTTATAGTAGTACGCGGTAGCAAACTGTAACTTGTGGACCACAGCTTATTCCATGAGAAAAAATAAAGAATTAAAAGAAGATTTTACAGATAATTCGGTAGGACAATCCGGACAGTTGCAGCACTGCGGAAAGACTTCCTCCGACTGCCGTCGGACGGGTTTCATATTGTGGACCAAGACAAGACTTAGCTTAGAATACGTTGGACCTTGTGTTTTAACACTGATTTCAGGAGTATCCATGAAGGAAGCTCAAAAGAATCTCCATAGAGACAATTGTATCAGCCGTACCAACAAAATATATCTGTAATGTATGCTTGTAATGTCGACAATAACTGAAAAATGGACTGGTGAAACATTTGTTCATTCTAAATAGGGAGTACGGTGGAAAACTTCCGGAAAATGGTGCCACATTGGTACTTGGTCCTAGAAGGTTTGCGGTCTACACATTCGTAGTATCAAGTCCGTATCTGACGTGTTCACTCCAGAGCATGCTTAATTCAGGACGGAAGTTGGAGTGACTTTTTTCTTGTACCACTGTAAGATGGTGATATTTTATTGACGTTGCACATGACATAAAACTCTTGGGGTCTGGATCATTGTTTTGTGAAGATCTAAAAAAACTGACACATTCATCAGCTTTACGTTCGATTTTTAAATGTCCCTGATGCTGATGAGGCTCGCTATGATAGAAACTGCTGCTCACCACTTTGTTGATGATGACCGGGGTCAAACATTTTTAAAAACCTCTCCTACCAACTTTGGAGTCAAGAGGGATTTTTACTGGTCTATTTGCGAACCTAACGACTGACCGGTTGTGGCGTATGAAGATAATAAGAAGTTTTTTGCAGTCAGTAATGTTTGACAATTTTTTTATATAAAAGGACCTGGACTAAGAGCCGTAGAATGAAAAATTGATACGTATGAATGAGTTGGCAATATACAAAACGGAAGACTATAACGAGGACAGAAAGCATTTTTCCATTTAAATTCGTTTTTATGAACATCATTACACCTCTGCAGCATTGGGTGAACAGGAACAAAAGTATTGTCTCTATAATCATTTGGAACGTGGATGCGATAGGCAGCAGTGGAGAAAAAATCAACCATCATTACTGATTATTACAAGAACAAACAAGGAGTCGACATTTTAAACAAAGTGGTTTACAACATACGGTCATAACTGTGGCACAGGTTGCGTTCTCTTTCAGCATGCAACATCGTGATCTGGACTGAAGTAAATACAAAATGACTTGTTGGGAATCGATAAAAGAGGAGGTTAATCATTCTACAACTGAAGAATAGTAGTGTTCTGCTTTTCATCCGTGGACTGAAATGTTCTTCAGAATCACGGTTTCTTGCAATTTCTTCTCGTATCGCAACGGGATATTTTACAATTAAACCGGGCCTATTGTTTGAAAGAAAGACTGTTTTGGTTTCCCCCCAACAAAGAGACCTATGAAATAAACAGTTTTCGATGTTTGCAAAAATGCGGTGACTACATAGGAAAATTTCAAATGTATTTTATGTCACTTCGCATGGTTGACACCTTTTGAATTCCTTTCCGCCAGAAAATACACTCGTTAAACTATCAATGCCGCGTTGAACCAAGCTTTCGACTAGAGTTAACTTTACTGTAATTGCTTGTACTAATCCTACGGTAACACTGGTTTCATAGCATTTAAGAAGTTTATTATGGATTACTGCAATTCGGCAGCTCGGATATTCGTCGAAGTTCATTTCTTCGAGGCTGTTGAAAAGGATGCAATGGTACTTTAGAGCATCAGATGGCCCTCGTTTCACTCACTAGTAATTCAAGTGGAGCACAAGTAAAATCTGTACGATCAATTAATTTTGAAGCAGCTCACGGAACAGAACTTCATACTTTAGTGGAAAAGTAAGACTAAGACGTGGAGTTTCGTTCTCCACCCTGGGAAAAACCAACCAAACATACGCCTACTGACCCGTTTGTATACTATCACTCTGCTGTCAGTGAGAAACAAAAGTTTATATATTCCTTCATTTTGGATTATCCCAAATTCGGATGTCAGTAGCTGAAATCAGGCCGAAGATAACTGTTCGCAAATGAGAGGATCAGGAAAGCTAATGGAGTTCCGCTCATAGTGTGGTCGGCATGCTTTTCGGTTAAACAACTGCGGATGCAGTGATTGAAGTATGTTTGTGAGCTGTTTTAGTGCCTCGTTAACATATTCTGGTTTCCGCATTTCAAAGATGAAATTTTCTTGTATGTCTTCGCGTTGATCAGTGTTACGCTGTACCTGAGTTGAGCTATTTTTTTGCACTTTGCTGTCCCGTATTTCAGAACATTTTTATCCCACACACAGCACCCATCAACCTTTATTAATGTCAAATCTGTGCAAAAAAAGTTTAACGGTTGAGGTTGAATTAACCGGTCACAGTACATGACCTTTTATCATCTGTCAGTTTGTATCACTGATCAATCTCCAACCCAGACACATGGCTTAGTCAACTTACTGGCTTTGTTTAAAAGTTAAGCCCATTCTGGCGTGTGAATAAAACCGAGGCAACTCAGTCTGATCAGCATTTTCTCCGTCCCGGCATTTTGCTCTCCTTATTAAAAGCAGTCACATATGCAGAATGATCACAAGGTACCGTTGTATGGTGATGATCTATTGCATCTGCCTAGTTTTTGGTGGACCAGTCAGAAAGCTGAACAGAGTTGACACACTCTGCAGAACATATTATCAACCGGTTCAGAACAGTGATAAATGGTTTTCCCTCCCTCTTCTGCTACACAAATGTCAACGTTTAACAAGCGTACGTGGAGGTGCAGTAGACCTTTGTATACAACTCATCTACTCCCAGCCATAACTAAACCTGGATTATCGTTTGATCTCTGGTATGCTTGTCCAGGTTGTTCTGAACCTTCATCTGATGAATGATTTGGGCTAAGACTTTTGAACTTTCTGTCAAAACTTAAACGAACTAAGAACAGTTAACCCTATATATTTATTTACTTGACCTGACTACGGTTGGTTAACGACAAACAAGAAATCTGGGAGTAAAGTGTGTACTCAAACACACCCTTACTGCAAACACCATTTTACACAAACAGTCGAAAGATCGATCAAGTATAAATAGTAAAATTTTGAAAACAAGAAAAATTTCATGTTTAAGCAACACAAATGCCTCGCGAGGTGAACACTGTTCGACCGTGCAACGAAAATTTTGCTGATACGAATCTTTCGTCCGAATCACAGTAGATCATGCAGACAAAGTTATCATTTTATGAAGTGTTCTCGGGTGGGCCTCATTCCAAAACGGATCGGAAGAATCACATCATGACGAGTTATACAAAACAGCGATTCGCATACTGATCTCTCCTCTGTGTGCCGATGTTGGTAGGCAGCCACTTATCACGCAAAATGTTAAATGAAGGTGACTTAGTTTACTGTCAAATGAACCCAAGAACCTGCCGAGTAATAGTTGGAATATGCTGGAGATCGACTTGAGCATCCGTAATTTCCGGATGACTCATGAACAGTCAACGGCTGGTTTCGTTAATGACGTTTCACTTCTGACATGGCTTCTTCAGGTATTTGTCGGTGTTGTTCCCGTCGCATGGATTTTTCAGTTATCTACTTTCAAAAAGAAGCTCATAACTTGGAGTTTCGTTGTTGCTCAAGTTCGTCAGTATTTTACATGCTTGTCGCAACCGGGAGTTGTACTCCAGTTCTCAGTTCCATGAGACAGCCGTGTTGAATACTATGCTACTGACTTCTCATCAGGCATAGTCGAATTATCCTCAGTAGGAGTCTCGAGATAATGTAAACTGCAGTTCGTATCACGGTCGCAGTAAGGATATGCACTGTTGCCAGGTCTTAACAAAGAAAGAAATTTGAGACTAAAGCTCCTCATTGTTGGCAATCGTGTGTTTAGTCAGTTGTGTGTCTCCAGGTTGCAATCGACTGCGTAAGGGTACATTATGTTTTACACACGTCTTTAGTTCGAGAATACGTAGTTACCAATAATAGGAAGTTTTCGTCGTTTACAGGATAATTAACTTCCGCACTCCCAACAAAACCTCACACCAATTTGATCGCCATCGAAGTTATTACCGTGTGAAATACGACTGAGTGTATGGAACACCATATAGGTCACTAATGGCATGTTTTAAGGACGTCCTTATTATCTACGAACTCTTAGTATGTTCGCTAAGTAAAAGCTGGCTTGAATGATCAACCACTTTTGTAAACGTATATTTAGATCGTCAAAATTCCTGCCACACACGCTAGAGAAAAGGTAGCAACCTAGGTATGGTGGTTGTTGGATCTGTTGAAGTTCGTCTGGTACGTTTGTCGTCTTTTGTCTGGTATGATGCGGAACGATGAATCCGTTGAGGTATGTTTGGTTTGTTTGTAAAAGGCCGATCCTTAATTTGCCTTTAGTTGTCTTTATTGTGTGCAGTAAACAATCATGACGTATTTTGTACCATAACTGCACATAAAAGGTTTACTTTCTTACATTTTATAACTGTCATTGTCTGTTAAAACTTCCTTCTTGGTATTGTTTGACACGTTTTCATCTTCATCTGTACCCGATTGTTTTAATGAGGTCATTTCCCGTTGACTGGTGGCCGTTTGTGAACACGTGCTTAGTTGCTCCATTTTGTACTCCTTTGCTGGATAATTTGTGTACCCGGTTGATTCACATTCAAGGTGAGATAGTACCTTTGTTGTAATTTTATTAAACAGTACCGTATAAATTCCAATACTTTCGACCGCCTTTTCTGACGTTTTCTGGACTTGGAAGATAGTCCCGTCAACCCGACCGTCTGAATAAGCGTTATTGGAATTGTCGAATACGCGTTACTGAGTGAATTACCCTAAATCGCCAGGAGCGATTTAACAGTGGTTGTACAACAATCTTGCCAATTTTATTGGTGCTAGCTCAATTCTGTTGAACTACGACCCTCTAACGAGCTACAGTCTGTATTACTGTATGCACTTCGTGCTGATTGCTTTGCTCCCAAGAATGTGAGTTTCTGTTCCCCCTTGACTATCTGTTCGACCAACGTGAGGTCTTGCTGAAGGCAAGCTCACTCACGTTTCCATGCATAGCATCATTTCAAGCCTGCCATATTGAAGAACGTCTGATTTTGGAATTCTCCATTTCCTTCCGTTTTCTCGTTTTTACGTTAATTCTGTGTTTATGATAGGCTCGATGAAATTCAGTTTTAGGCCCACAGAAGGGAGGATGGTTAGCCACTGTCAGCTAGCCAGATCAATATTTTTGAGTGAATACCTAGCAGAATTTGCTGGGGCCTACTGGAGTGAAGTGAAAGATATCTAGTTGGAATAGTTCGTTTCAAAAGCCGTCGTGTATGCACAGCAGGTCCCAGATCAAAAAGGTTGAGCGATTTAATCCCCTCTGAACTATGTACGACTAGCGCACGAGTGCCAAGAATTGTCGTGGAAATCCGTTCAATAATAGAACATCTTTGTGGACGCGTTCAGCTTCACAGTCCGCCTTGTCAAACCCAATTTCCATTCTAATAAACAGCGAAATACTAATTTTGACTGCATGCACTTCCGCTCGATCCCGTTTTCTTAGCTTGCGCCATTTTTTGATACTCTTCTCGCTTGTTAGACAGCTTGCCCTCGATAATAGCTGACGCGATTTTTGTATCGTCCGGTTTCCACCCTATTTTCGATCCGACCATTCTCCGAAGCTACTTGGACATGCTTCACTATGTTCCGTCCTACTACGTCTTTGCGTCGTTGCTTAGAAATATGCACCCACATAACGCGCCACATTAAGTGCGGAACTACTCGGCTTATCTCCCGCAAGTGCTGTTATGTACGGACGAAGAGGCAACAGTGATATTAATAAATTCATGATTGAGCAAAGCCAGTACTCTGATGAAGAGTTTGTTGGCATGTCACATAAGGGACGACTAAACTTTAAGTCAGTCAAGGTCATAAACCGAGAATGTTTATTCGCACTATGAGGATGTGTCAATTCGCCAGCAAATGCTACTACTATTATTACGGTGTAGAAATCACAGGCACGATCGAATCAGCACATGTGAGGATTGCGTTTTAATGGTTTATGATTACCGTACAGTAGGGATGCAGTAACTACAGTGCTATCATGTTGACGAACAACTTGTCAACCAAGTGGAACTGTCTTCAAGCACAAGGGTCGGACGTCTAGTCAACGTCTAACGGAGGGTAAACTTCACTGTTGAGTTCTGACGAGGGTCAAGCCAAAGTGAAGTGCTAAGTTTATAAATCGTCTGACCAGAATGTTTTTCTAAATGAGAGGTTACAGCCAAATATGAGTTATATTCAACTTGGAGTATATCTACGTTGAAAACACTTGCTTTCAGTGACGTTCCGCTTCCGCTACATAAGCTTCTTCGTGCCAGACGAAAGCTGTGCTGCTTGGTGACATTCTGAAGCAATCACTCCAGCCCTGTCTAGTGTGACACGTTTATTACCCGTCATTAAGTTCATTACCCTCTGCTACGTTAGACCGTATGCAAATCTCAACCTTCTTGTCCAGCCCTAAAACTACTCGTTTAATGACAAACTCTTAAATGTCCCTCTCTGAGGGTGGCTGGTCTCACAGACCACCAACAAAGTGGTGGACAGGTGTTTAACCTTAATTTTACCTCAGTACCACTCAGCTAAGTAAAATCTGCTAGGATAACAATTTCTAGCAAAGAAAGAGTGCCACTTTTTTAAACTGCGTTGACAGTTTTGCAAACTCAGCTGTCAAACCAGCTATCAAGAGATTACAACCAATAAACCTATGATTTTACTGGCTGCTTACTAACAGTAAGGGTGCGTCCCACTGACCGAGGTGATGGAGTTTGGATAATGGAAGTGATCCGATAATTAACGTCTCACGAATTTGATTCGAGTACTCTCGTTTAAGTCAACCAGTGCCGATCAATATTCAGCAACATTCCTTTCCGATCTTCTGAGAAGATGGACCTCATGAAATTTGGAAGGGAGACAGTTATTCGAAAACTGATCACAAAAGTTTGGTTATTGTATCATGCGATTCCAAAGCAGCAACAGTGAGAAGAAACTGTCACAATACTTTAGCGACTGACTTTAGTAGGGAGGTATAGTACTTGTTACGGATTGACTGTTCAAGGTCTTACAAAATGAATTGTTCTATATTAAGTTCAGCATTTATGGTATCAGATATATCGCGCACATATTAAGAAATATACTCAGACGAATCGCCAAGATATTGTTTACTCATTCTCAGTGATGCCAACGTCAAATCCATCAGCATCGCAAATCTGGAGTACCTGGTAGATAAATAACACAAAGATAAACACGTTTGTTATTGTTTTTCTCGACAGCTCTGATTTATACTACGCCTTAGGTGATCAAAAAGCTGTTGACGGTGCGCTCTCTTGAAGAGAAGAAAAAACATGGAATAGGTTTGGACGTAGTGAACGATAAGGCGCGTGCGTTAGACCAATTGGCCAATTTAATAAGACAATTTTGTAGGACAATGGAGGATACCCCTGAGTGTCCAACGTCTAAAACAATAACACCTGATTAATTTGGCAGGAACGGGATCATAGGAGCATAAAGCTAACCTAGATTTTAAAAAAAGAAAAAATACTGAAATCGCGAAGAAGACCAGAATCCGTGGTGATTGGAGACGTCTTATCATTCACGCATTTGAATTTGGAACGATTCAAACATTAGTCACCTTAACAAAATTACGATAAACGGTTGGTCACGATATTCCTTCAGAAAAATACAGTTGACATGGGTGAACGCACTTTTTTGCAATCTACCTAGTTGACTTACCCAAACACTTTTGAGTTAACGAAAATGTGATACTTCCACACTTTTTTCTATGCCAGACACGTTATTAATTACTTTATCCAGCGACTTTCGTTGCCACTTCTTCCACTTATTACGTTATTGTTATGTAACACTGAATCACTTTGAGTGCTGGAGCAATTCACGCCGTTGCTATTCAACAGTTTACTGAGTATTCTTCTCAATGCCTTTCATTGTTGAATCCCATTCGTCCAGCTGCACCCCATATATGGTCGACACAGAACAAACTTCTTCGACTTGTAATTTTTTAAGAACTGGTGTCATTTATCAACACGGCGGTTAGTTCACCTGAGCTACAGCCTGGATCAAAAACTACCAGATGATGTCTACTGTTACAGCCACGCGGCTTGTCTGTATGTTATGGGTTAGTTCGAATTGATAACTCAGTCTGTAGCAACTCATCTAACAAAAGCTCGATAGTCAACTTTGTTCATTAGTGGATTGTCCTTATAACCATTCACTACTCGATCAAACGGCTTGATTCCCAACCTGAAATGAAGGTATGAGCAACAAAATGTTAATCGTAAACCAGAACCCAACTGGACTGCAGATGTAATAAATATATACTGCAGGCATTTGCCATAAAAGGTAGTCAGAACATGACCACATGTGGCATTCGTAGCGGTTGAACGAATCAATTAATAAGTCAACGAACAAACGATGAGCATGTGTACGACGCGGTAAAACTGTACAAGCGTCCGATAGCTGCGCTGCAATCTGATTAGTTAATTGGAATAATACAAAGACATTCACCCGATACTGAATCTGCATCAGACGACGTTGACCGATTAAACCCGATTAGTCTTCGAACAATTGACGTTAGATTCCACCCAAAGGTTTTCACAGCCTTTCGCAGTTCTGTACCCGGGATCGGGCGACGTTGCAAGATTTATTTTGCTTATTTCATTAGGAGATTCGTCCAATAACAAATGTATTTGCAGGAAGCGCTAACTTACAGTTCTTACTTGTCACATCTCCTAGGTCATCGCAGGTTGAAACTGACTACATTTCAAACCTGATCATTACACTATCGAACACAAACCACCGCCAAAAAGGTTTGAGAGGACATTTTGCAGACAGCTGGTCCGGTGCCTAACAACGAAGTAAGCGTACAGCTGCTTCTGCCTTGTCAGGTCTCACCTGCATCACGTGTACCGCACAATCAAATTCACTACCCATGATTGAGTGTCACGACGATAGACCACTACAAATCATAATTCCTAGACTGACGTCGTACGGTTGAGGTCAAAAATAGCCGAAAAAACCGTGCACCACTCTGTTGGCAGTTAGTGGGATCGACCGCTTCCAGAAAACACTGACTTGGACGTTTTACTTTGTTGTGCATTATGGTGTGATGCTCCGTAGGTGATTTGGCTATGCGAACGCAAATGTATATGGCAAATCAGTCATATTCAGTGTGGAACAAACTAATTTGGCCTCCTAACCAATTGAGTCCTGTAAAAAATTCACAAACACAAATCAAGAAACAAACCCGGTGGTGGCATGAAACCAAAGTGCTCTCTTTATCCACAAAATTACCATATCAACCGAGTATCACATTATACAAAGGATGCAAAGAAACTAACAAAGGCATCTGCTGTAAGAATGTAATAGAAAGAATCGAAAGACCCGAAAAACTCAGCATAAATAGACTTCATTTTAGAACACATACTAGATCTCGCACAGCCGATGGATAAACTTTCGACCAACTTCACCGGATATTGACTTTGATTAGATGACAAACGTCAAATAAGTAGACAGAAAGATGCCGTGTCCGCTTTCGACAAAGTGACGGGTAGTCAACCACGTGGTAAAGCTTTGATCAGTTACTGTGATTTCACGCACTGATTTGCTTAAACAAACCCCCTGACATTCAGCGGCGTAAGTTCCTTCAAGTATCTTCAGGCGACCCACACTCCAGTTACAATTGGGTGAATGAGTACTGTGGTAATTGTCGAGAACTCCCTCAAGTGGTCAAAAAAATTGCTCGCATGGCGGTGAATAATCACATAAAGCCCGTAAACAAGACGTTCGTTTGGTAGTCCAGGCTGTTTTTTGGCGGATCCGTTTGCGATGCTTAGTATCTTTGTGAGCATTTTACTAAATACAGACATTTTATGCGTTGTGTAGATGTCCAGAAATGAAAGACTTAATCTGTCGCGAAATCCTACAAATTCATTGGCGTACACGTGTGGTCAGTTTGGGCACGGTAAGATTCAGTGATCCTAAAGAGTATACGTTGTTATTTCATCGTACTAATGAAAAATCGGTAAGAATGTGTTCGTTGAGATGGCGTCAGGTTGTCGATGTGCCGTGTAATAAACATAAGGCAGGTAAGCATAGGTGCACAACAAGAATGAATGGTTTGTCTCAATTGCTGTTGTAGTTAGGATCGTTTTGGGACATAATCAACATCACACAAAACGTCCACTGTTTCTTGCAAAGGAGCGTCGACAAACAGTGTCTGTACATTTAAAGGGAGAACGTGTTTATTGCCGGCATTGCTTGCTTGTAGTTAACAACGAGTTGAAACGTGTCTTTCACATGGCCGTAGCAGGTGTTTTTATAACAAGATGTAGAAGCTAGTTTAAACATTTTGCTAGTGTACGGTGAGATGATCCAGTCATCAGTAGGATAAGCAGTGAGTGCCAATTGTTCGACTTTTAGATAAATTGCAAATTGGTAACGCGCTGAAGTCAATGAGTCTCGAAAGCATACAGTGTTTCTAAATACGGAGTGTTTTAAAAGTGTCCGAAGTTCACGGCAAAATTTGCATCTCCATTAAACTGTTCGCAACCTTTGTGAGAGCCGGCCGAGACGTGGAACTGGCCGCATACGCTAGTGAGTTTGTAAGGATTCACGGTAAAATAAATCTTTCATTACTGGACATCCACATCATGCACGGTGTCGGTATTTAGTAAAATGTTTACAAAGACAGTAAGCACTGCAAACGGATCCGCCCAGAAAAAAATCTGCGCTATCAAACACACGTCTTGTGTACGAGCTTTCTGCAACTATTGACCGCAGTGCGAACGATTGTTCTGACCGCTCAAGGTTGTTCTGATTATTCAGTGTAGTTGACTTTATGGTATTTTTAGTTCGATTATTTGTCCGTAACTCTTGGGGAACATCACCAAACCTCGTTCGGGCACATCAAGCCAGTCTTAGCAAACCGACGGTGTATGGGGCTTTTGTAAATACTCATCTTGCGAACCAGACTACTGGGCTTTCCTCACGGTTCTTCCGCCAAGCCGCTTCTAATAACCTGCTTCATACTTTAAGATAAACGTGGTACAGACATTGACCACTAGTAACTGTCCACCAGACACGAACAGAATTTTTACGACAGCGGATCCACAATGAAGATGCAATATGTCATCTTCGCGGAACTAGACAAAAATGCATGGAGACTACTGGGCTTTCCTCACGGTTCTTCCGCCAAGCCGCTTCTAATAACCTGCTTCATACTTTAAGATAAACGTGGTACAGACATTGACCACTAGTAACTGTCCACCAGACACGAACAGAATTTTTACGACAGCGGATCCACAATGAAGATGCAATATGTCATCTTCGCGGAACTAGACAAAAATGCATGGAGTCTATTAGAAGAGATATTTGATAAGTTTGAAATGGTTATAAAAATTTGGCCTTCGGATAACAATAGTGAGATCAACAGTACGTAAACGTTTCATAATCAGTGACTAGTCATATTAGTCATCGTGGTGATATTTCTACCTGATGGCGCATATCAGACCTCGTGAAAGGTCTTACTGCTGCTATCGGATACTTTACCACAGCTTTCACAGACGGACCCGCCAGTGAATAACTTGCCTTCTCATATGGAATGCGTTATCGACAGTTTTCGTGCTCATGTGCCATAGAAAAAACACTGAGGACATATACGTACTCTTGTCTAGGAATGGATGGTTGCTTCTTTCTACTTGCCGCCAGTCCGGAGTTAGGTTCGCACCTGGTGTATTTCGACGTATCACCGGCTCCTTTGTCAAAGATGTAATCAGTATTTGTGCATACCTTCATGTCATTTCGATCACCGGACAAATTATTAGCCAATATCTGCTCATGGATAGTTTATAAGACGCAGGTCTCGGACTGAAAAGAAGACTGTGGGGTTCTGGTACCCAGTGTACACTAACTCGGATTTAAGTTGTCAGCAGAGAAAACGCGAGCAGTAATCTATACAGCGTTCGTGTATTTACACGAACAACCTTTGATCGTGATAACCCAATTTTCTCAACTAACACCTTTTGTTGTTCAGCTACTTCGCCCTCTTTATCAACATCTTCCAATGGCAAAATCTTCCTACGGACCCTTATCCTGGAGATGAACTTCAGTGAGTTAAGCAATTTCTTACCTCCTCATTTGTTCCAATATATTGTGATCTATATAGATCCAGTGACATCCTCTTGCCAAAAGCTTTTACATAAGCTTTCGGACGGCTCAAAACACCCTATTTCTTACTGCCATTGCACGTTGACCGTAACAGAAAAGAATTGTTCACAATTTGAACGGTAATTCATCGGCTATCATATCTGAATAAAAACGGTTGCCTCAATGTCTCCTCGTAAAACGGCTCACAATTTTTACGGAATGTAAGCCCCAGTTTAATTATTGGAGTAGGTCAAAGGCAATATACCAACTGGCCTCTTCGTGAACGTTTCTTTGGGTTCTCAGCTTATTTGCCTGCAACTATCAATAACAATAAAATTATGTCAACTGTTAAGACATGGACACTATACCACGAATACCGGAAGGCTTCACTCTAGGAGATGACTGTGGACGTCACGAAATCGAATCCAGCCGGAAATTCCTTGATCAGTAGAGGTTTCCGCGTCAAGCCACCTTCTGCAAAAAAATGACAAGGGTCATCTAAATGAAATAATCAATTTATGTTAATGAAAGGTTCATAATATTCATGAAAATTTGCTGGTTAGGAACACCAAAGAACGCTTGTGAGAATCTGAATCTGCTTTCTGAAGTTCAAAAAGAAAACAGATATATTGTTAATTTTAACTCAGCGATAATACGACTGCCATTGATAAGGGGTTATAGGGATGAGCAGAAGAGAAACCGAGCCACAAGTTGTCATGCCTTTTACAGGCGCACTTTACTGAGCCACTGACTAACAATGTGAGGTCAACTGTACGTTCGCTCAGGTATGAAAAATACAATGACGAAACTGGTTGGTATCATGAATATGGACATCAAATCTGAGCCTGAAGTTACGTATTAATGATGCTGTTACGGATTATACACACCAGAATGTCGCAAATCAAACGACGCACTTGGAGCTGCCACTCCAGCGAGTTACCTTATTCAGGTTAGACACGGCATATTTTGTAACAAATGATGAAGTTGATAATAAATCCAACAGGATACCTAGTAAGTCTCATCTGACACATTGACAACACACTGAGAGCTAATCAAAACTGAAATATTGTACCTTGTTTTAGGTTAATCGAGCTAATTCCATGTACATGGTCACAAGAGGCACATGTGCTTCTGTGACTCATTATGGATGGGATTGGTTATCCACCATATGGGCTTGCAGGGTATTTGACAGGAATTTTGCAAACATTAGTGAAAGAATCGAGGTCATTTTATCAAGAACTGTTGCCAAAATTTCAGAAATCTGACCAGGTTTATTCGCTCCTTCTGGATGAGGTAATGAACGACGCGTTGTAATCCGCTTTGTGATTGGTCACTGTACTTTCGCAATAGGCGCAAAGTGTCACATGAAACCCAAATGGCAGGCTTAGTTAGTTAGTCCAAGAGAAGGGCCAACCCAAGAGTTGATCGTAAACGAAAAACAACCTAAGCGCAATCGTTCAAACAGACAAGTAAGTAATTCATTCCTAAAGTTCACTTTCTCAGTCACTAATAGAGAGTTAAAAGACGAAGCAAAGTCTGTTGAACCAGTCGTTTATGGGTTCCGTTGAGGAACGACGATATCCAGTCTCTCGCATTCAAAAAGGTACCTGGTGCAGCCTGGATAACGGCAATGCATCGCTTTACAGTTGACCAGGTCGAGCCGGAACCGGGTGTCTGTGGTCCAACGATTTAAAATATTGTTTTGCGGCTTCCCACTGTGGACTACCCTATCCACTGTGCAGCAACTGTCGGTTTCCACAACGCACAGTTGAACCGGGGGGTTGACGAGCTATATGATTACAAGCACGAATGAATTAGGCCGCAAAGGATTTGACGCAGAACCCTGAGACATATTGCCGCTTGCAAAGAACCTGTCAGAAGATGCATCGTTATGTCTGACATTACAGCAATAAGCATGGATAGCTACTCAATGGAACCGGTAAAAAAGTGGATCACATGAGGAGGAATATCTTACACTACGACATTCGTATAAAGTAAGACGTGGTAAGATCTGATGTGGCAAAATTTCGTTCAACGGTCACAATTCGAATACGTAGTAGCAGAGGGATGAGAGAAGAAATCAAAATCAGTGAAGTGACTGACAGTAGAATTAAACATATTTAGTTGGCTGTGATGGTTTTAAACAAGCTGGTCAAGCCAACTACGTGATCGTGCGACAAATTTTCGTCAACTGTACTTGCTCAGACGGCTAGACAAAATTGATTACAGCGCAGCATCAGTCCTTGTCCTGTCTAGACTTCCAGATACCTAATCCCAGGTCTTAGTTCAGTCAAACCCTGATCACAAATTTCACTGACGTATGCCATTCAAAAATTCCTAGGCAAAAAAACAATGAAAATTAGTATTTATTCAGTCTTTTTCCAGGTGTAGAAAGTGAACAAAAGCACATTTCCGGCAGAGTTATAAATCTGTCTTTTAATCAATTACATAAATAACAAGGATCAGTATCTTATTTTTGTTAAAAAGAAGTTCTATAATGTAGCCAAAATTCACATGGTTGAAAAACGATAATCCAACCTTCCTCGCTGTTCATGTCTCCTCATATGCAGAGAATAAGTGTCACTTTGTCTGAAGAAAATTCAAAAAAGCAATGAATTTCATTTGTCTTCGACTCCATCACAGCGAGACAGCAGAACAGTTGGTACCAGCTGGACTACCGGCTTATCAGGTAGGCTACTGATAATTGATAAATACACACTAAGATATGAAATTGTGGGTTGATAACCAGGCACATTTCCCATTCATCTGAATTTTTAGGTTGTCTTCTTATGAAAATAAGTACCGGACTAGAATTTCGCCCTACTTAGTGGCACCTGTCGTTGTTCGAACGTACAGCAGAACTGCCGTCCACATGTCTGTGAAGCATGCATGGTGTTCACTGTTCTACTTGTTCGCACATTAAGTGAGGCCGAATTGTCACGTCAGCCATAATCTCTTTAGCGTAGTAAGCAAAGTGAAGCGGTTGCGTTCTTTCGATTTCAAGAACGCAGACCTTGAGACTTTATTGCAGCCATGTAGACTGTTGCAGACAATTTCATCACATCCGAACACAAAGTACCTGACTTTAGTATTCACTTAAATAACCTAATTACCAACTGGCATGCGCAAAGTTTGGTGAAAGCCACATAAATGAAAACCATGCGAAACTGACCGCGACTTAATTGAGTCCAATACGGGGCCACAAGACGACAACCCGCAAACAGGAACAGGAAACCGGAGCCTTCGGCAGCGCTACTGAAAAAGCATGTTACCAGCAAGTCATCCAGGAGGGTGTACGATTTAGTGTGTTGGCTGTGTCCTGGTAGATGATAATACGATCTTTGTAGTCTTAGAAAACGATGACTTGTCAAACGAGATTTCACTTTCGTCAAAACAGTGTTGACCGAACTTGGGAAAGATCGGATCAATGTGTTCGTAGTTAACACAATCAGCGGTTAATAAAATACTCGTTCGGACAGTTCTGAGATTGTAGCAGATGTTTGCCAATTTTTAGGCTAACCACAAACATGACTGCTTTTAGGCTACGAAGAGAGAAAATGCTGTAACTAAGAAAATAACCGGTGACAGCTTTTACGTGGGGAAATAGGAAGCATACAATATTGAGAACGGATCGTTGTCTACAACAAGCAAATACGCATTAAACCGTAGCTCAAACTCTTGATCACACACTCGAGTGACGTAGTGTCAGTCTCTGACACCACCAAACAAGCAATCAGTTCCAACTAATTTATAGACCGCAGTAACCACTGATGATTGATTGAGGCCGAAGAATGTTAAAATAACACATTATCAGTCTCATGAAAAAATGTAAACATCCAACTTCAGTATGTTGAAGTTGATGACACAAGCTTCACATGCGTAGTTAACACAAAAAAGAGAATCGTGCTAACCACCCCCCGAACTTATAATTTGGCACTTAGGTCACGATGTGACGTTCCACTGAATGCATTCTTTAAAAAAACTACTGTTGTGTCCAATCGAATGCAAGTGAGCCATGCAGTTGGCCAATCAGATTGCTCTGACCTTCAAGCGATCGATGACACTTGCGGGTAGCGGCTGCCCGTGCCGTGTGGACTGAGTTTTCCGTAACGTATCGTGAATCGGTTGCTCTAATAAAGCTTACTTACTACTGGTATTTTCCGTTGTTCTTGAACACAACAGCTACAAGTTCTGTCATGACCTGAAAGGAGCCACTGTCGACTATTTCAAATTGCAAAGCAGATTGCAGTTGTGCTCACTGAAGGGAATCTGATCATCCATCGCTGCTTCTTGTTTCAAATCTGAAAACGCGGTTGATGGCTAATGCGTAAATTAAAACCCAATGAGTGGGAGGCCACTTTCATTATAATTTAACATAATAACAATACTGCGTCTGAAAAACGGATAAACTCCGTCACAAATGTCATCCAGGAGAACATGTGGTCTATGCTGGGTAAGACCAAGCATTATATTGCGTTACAAAAAGCACATTATGTTGATATCTTCGTCGTTAGCTTCACATACAGTAGTTTCATTTCGAGCATTATCAATTCTAAAATTGGGTCAACAAAGGACTAAAACGCATGCTGGTTTACTGATTGAACACCCAGAGTCATCACTTTAACTCTCGGGATTACTTCACGCAGGCTTGTATCTTCAACTTAGAATATCTCTCGAGATTTCACGTGAAGTCCGCTCTCATCAATCAAAACATACTCCTCTGACCGAAACACGATCGCGGGTAACATTCAAAATTCAACTAATTGCCCATCAGGGTATCATATCATGATCGAACGCAAGCGAAATATGTTGATCATTGATAAGTGTTTGGGAATTCAGTAGATATAATTTGAACAACACATATCTGATGGCAGCTTTTGCAATCAGATAAACAGTCAGCCGATCCCATCAAAATATCACATCCAGACACGCAACCACTTTCGCTCTGGAGTGCCCCACAAGCCGTTCGATTATCTGACCGGCGACTAATTCTCGATCATGATAAGGATATTCCTTAATGGTGAGCTTCAAAAAGAGGAAAACTTCAGTTTTGTTTCTTTTTAAAAGCAGCCGGTTGAAAGGTCTATCGAAATGCGAAAGTTGCATTCAAGTATGGGCGGTGTTCAGTTTATAAGAGCCAAATTCTCGACTACTCCGCAGTGATTAATTTTTACTGTACGCTACTGTGTTGCGAGTGCATTCACCCCGCTAAAATGAACTGTACCAACTCCATCAAGCCAGAAGATATCACTCACGCTGCAGATCAAATTAGCGTCGCACGATATATGGTACGTAGGAATCATTCAGTTGATACTGTTTTACTAAACAAGGTAAGTAATGGCGACATTCTTGTGTCATAAAGCATCAGAACCGTCGAGCGTAGTGGTAACCGTTTAGCGGCCCAGCTGTTATGTTGAGTGGACAACTATTGGAATACATTTCATGGATATGGGCAATCAGATACATGTGCCAGTGTTAGTGGTGACTTGTAGTTCCGCCATTTTTTCATACGTATTCCTGCATAAACCTTGCTCTACATATACGATCAGTCATTGATTTGCTTAAGAGCCCGTCAAGTTCACTTATAGATAGCCACACCCACTGAAACCCTCCGACTTAATCAAATTTTGTTCTTTATGTGTGGCTCACACCTGAAGTGGTCAATTCTCTACTGGTCACAGTGGAAAACCACGAAACATTAACCGAACCTAAATATTGCTGTCTTACAGGAAATTGAATTTCCTAGTACCCAAGCCGGGCTTTTTTCTCACACACTAAAGTGCGTCACAATTTCAAAACACACACCAGCGACGTGGTTTTTAAATCGAAACAGCAATGGTTACTCGAAACGGATATGGGAAAGTTTGTACTTGGTCTAGCCAATTAATTTTCATCTTTACTTTTCAACCAGGTTAATCAGTGTTCGGCCGGTACAACCCAACTGAGTCGTGATCATAGAACTTTCGTCTGGAACGAACGGAAAAATTCTGTTTATTCTCACTCTGAAATGGTCGGTGGGCTGACCATCATTCACATGAGGTAGTGGTTGGGCGTTTGAAAATGATTATTCAGTCGTGCTTCACATTTTTACCCTTCGTCAAATTCTGGAGCAGCCGGCCAACAATCGCCGTATTTCTGGACTATAAAGGTGCGTTTGATTCGGTGGACCGATCTACACTTTTAGAGTCGCTTAAACGTAGGGGTGTACCGACTAAGTATGTGAACATACTGTCGGCGCTTTATTCCCATACTTCAGCTCAGGTGAACTGTCTGACAGTTTCAGCACCAGGAGCGGCGTACGTCAAGGCTGTCCCCTTTCACCATTTTTGTTCAATTTCGTCATAGACGAAATAATGGAGGACTGTCTGCGGCACTCACAAGATGCCGGCGTGGACCTCCTACCTGGTGAAAGACTGACTGATCTTGATTATGCTGACGATAAGGTATTGCTGTTTGACAACTTTCAAGCGGCACAAACAACACTGGACGCTATTTCGCGTTCTGCTAAGTACTTCGGAATGCGCTTTGCAGCCTCAAAATGCAAAGTGCTTCTGCAAGATTGTTGTGATCACGTAGATTTAATGTTAGATAATGAAGTCATGGAGGTTGTTGACCGGTTTGTATACCTGGGAAGCTGCATCAGCGGAGGTGTAGGGAATGAAATAGAAGCGCGTATTTCCAAGGCTAGGGCGGTGTTCGCTAATCTGAGACACCTATGGCGACAGAGAGGTATTTCTCTGAAGCTTCTTTTCGAAAGGGGCCGACTGGAAAGTCTATGGGAATGCGACAGCTGCGATCAATTGTGGGTGATGTTCAACTTGAAATTAACCAAATCCCCGACTACTCATCAGGGCTGTATTACTTTACGGCAGCGAAACGTGGCCGCTCAGGGTAGAGGACGTGAACCGTCTTCAGGTATTTGACCACCGATGTCTGCGTTCAATCGCTCGTATCGGGTGGCACCAGCGAGTAAGCAACGAGGAGGTTAGGAAGCGGGTGTTTGGCACTGATTGTCAAACGAGTTCTTTTGTTCAGTCCTTACATTTGCACAGACTTAGATGGTTAGGTCATGTACTAAGGATGCCAGCTAGTCGTTTGCCACACCGAGCACTGTTTGCGCTGCGGCCGACTGGCGCAAGGTGCGAGGTGGACAGATGATGACCTGGCGTAGACAAATGAAATCGTTCACGAAGGGGTTGGTCACTGTAGGTCGGGTTCGTCTCCCGGGCTGGGGCCCTCGCGACTCACAGAGTCGGTGGCTTGAGACGTTAGGTGAGATGGCGGCTAATCGAGCTCAGTGGCGTGAATGTTGTCGTTGTTTGGCCGAGTTGTCTGTGAAGTGAGTGCACTTAATGATGCGGGGCAGTGAAAGCCGTAAGGAAGCTGTCTTGCTGATGACGCCTTACTTTCACTTACAGCTCGGTTGTTTGTTTGCAAGGTGTAGGCGCCTTGATGTTGTATGTTTGAATATAGACGTAGTAGTTAGGTCCACTTCCCCTCCCCTCCTCTTTTTCTTCTTTCTTCCCATATAGGTTTTTTTCTTCTTCGTGGTTGTGTGGCAGTTAAGCATCAGTGTGAACCACTGATGTATTGCTGTCTATGATGATGGTTGAATGTCGAGACTTTAATCGAATGTGGACGGGTGGCCTATTCGTAAGAGCCCCAAGTCCCAAACTTCAGCCAACCATAGCCTATTATTCTTCAACTCTACCATCAGACTCCTCATCGATAATTGATGCATGCGGTTCATCTCAGTTGCGTGAATCCGGTGGATAAGTATACTCTAATAGGTTAAATGAACCAGGAAACTCCACGTTTGTCACATTTTAGACTATATTGAAAGTACCCATGCGAGTTTTAATCTGAGCAATAAATATACAGCTGATGGGAAGACAATCCACTTGGCTATTTGAAGTTATCGCGTGTTCGCCCCATATGAATGTTATGCATCATAGTCACGCGTACGCTGCATATATTACACCAGCTTTGCATATCATAGTGTATTTGAATGAGCACCAGCCTAAGAGAGGCGTGTCCATCCAATTGGTACGTTCAGTATTTTCACGGAAAACGAGTTAATAAGGCAACCTCACCTTGAGTGAAAATATTTTGATACAATTATTTTGAGAACTCTGTGCGCTTCATTTGTCATCACTGCCCTGGTCACTATATTATCCTTTCACTTCTGATCATCATGTTTTACAAACCGGAACTCACTTCAATAGAAAGTGGTCAGATTTTTAGTGTTGAATGTTCAAAGAGATTACTAAACAGAGTGCTCTCTTGAACGATTTTCAGCCGCTATGTGCAGCGATTAAAGTTATTTGCCCGAAAAAAAAACCTGGACGAGTTCACAGAACTGCTGCTCCTTGACTAGGACGAACGCAGGTCAAAACCTGCCGAGACTCCCTTATAATGTAAGCCTATGCAATATGCAAAGCAAACTTTTCCCGTAACAAATTTGAACAGAGAAGTCAGAAACAGTTTTTTGCACAATGTATCTCTCGAGCACATTTCGCTGCATCTCATCAGGTACATACTGCAGTCTATGGGTTTATATAGCGCGGCCCGTCTACCGGAAACACACTTGGACTGGACAGTACCTGAACTTTCACAGTTTTGTGCCGATCCAGTACAAGCGGGGTCTGGTGAGAACTTTGTTCTATCGCGCAAGAAGAATCTGTTCAAGAGAAACATTGGCCAAAGAGATGTCATTGTTGAGAACCACGCTCAAAGAAAATGGCTATCCATCGGCATTTGTTGAGAAATTCAGCAAACAAAAGCCGGCCGCCGCGATGTGTTCAACAGCTTCCAAACTAAATGTCTACCTCCGTTTGCCATACAAGGGTGATGACATTGCCACTCTGTTGAAAACCCGTCTCACAGGGCTATGGGACGCACGTTCTATGCAGCCCAACTGGTCATGCTGTTCACCACCACCCGAATCCCAACACCACCTCTGAAAACACCGCTACCGCTCAACGCCAAATCTTACATCATCTATGAATTCTCGTGAGTGCCGGGCCACTTACATAGGCAGGACGGAGCGGCAGTTACGTAATCGGGTCAACGAACACATTCCAGTATGGGTTCGCAAAACGCTCATGGATACCACAATACCGGGCTCAAGTCAGAATGTGACAAGTCACAAGGAACCAGCGTCATCGATCGCCCGACACTTGTTGACTTGTCGACCCAAATTGAACCTGGAGAAGGCGTTTCGGATACGTTACGCAACAAAAATCGAAGGCTTCTCCGGTTCGCGGAGGCGGTAGCAATTAGCAAATGGAAGCCACCCCTCTGCGTACGTCAGTACCAGATTGCCCTGGTAACTGTGTACGGATGTGTGTGTGTGTGCGTGTGTTTGTGTGGTTGTTGATTTTGTTGTTTAGCTTCACAATGCCCATTGAACTTTGCTATATAAACCCATAGACTGCAGTATGTACCTGATGAGATGCAGCGAAATGTGCTCGAGAGATACATTGTGCAAAAAACTGTTTCTGACTTCTCTGTTAATATGGTTGCCTATCACTACAGTGCGCAAATTCTCTCTTAAACATCGCTCTAAGAAACAACGTGGACTTAAGCTGTCTGCACTAAAAAAAAACCCACAATAAGTGTACACAGAAACACAAATCCCCACGCATGCAAAAAGTGTTAACATACCGATCAGAAACAGGATAACACATAATCGCTAAACAAAAGCTAGGCCAAGTCAGTTAGGTCTGCTAGGCTAATCGCGCAAGCCCACTGCATTGCAAGCCTCGATTCAGTAGTTATGTTCGCATGTCCACGCTGTGTCGTTGTCGCTGAGAAAGTTAGCTTATTGTACACTACTTTTGGGATCATATTTAAGTCCTACATAAGGGCCAAAAGGCTGATAGCATTTCAATAACTGTTTTGTGAACTGATACTTAACCATGGCTACTCTAAAACCATTATGGAAAGTTACCGGGATGAGGAAGTCGAGAGAACCTAGACAGTGAGCTTCAACGACATAAAATATGGCCACAAACATTTAAGTGCAAGTAAAACTTTCTGCAAAAGCACATAGACTATACACAGAAACATAAGAGCAAGCAATCAAAAAAAGATTCAGATACTGGCAAAACTTATCAGTTGTTCCAAATAGCTCTACTATAGTATTCCATCCCCTGAGTCAATTGATGAACGCCAAATACGCAGTGTGGTGGTTGTGGAATGCTGTCCGGATATGAAATTTTTAGACTCAGGTTGAGACTCCGTAACTCAGTAAGCAAACTGCAGACCATGCAGTGGCGTGCAGTTCTTGTCGTCGATTTGATTCCATCCGAAGCCCAGAAATATTTTTGAATGAATCGCTTCATAAGTGGTAGATTTGTAGTACTACTCGCCAACTGCCCATTTGCCGTCATCCGGAGGCAAAATTCAATCATTTAAGTATTGTGGACGAGATGTAAGAGCAAAAATGGTCGTTCAGTTATTAAGAAAAGGCCTCTGGGAACAACTGACCATAGTCTGAGAACTTTCCCTAGTGACCTTTAGTTCTGAAACGAGAGTCCTTGACCATCATACGATCGAACTTGTCTCTTAAAAGACGGCGAATGCTGCAACGTATAGAACAGTAAATACCTTGGCTTTTGGAAACATGCGACAAAACTGTGCACATTCCTACCCCTACCTTTTTGCTTTGGGCCACCAGACGGATTATTCATTTTTGTAAAATGAGAACACCAGGTCTCCTATAGCCAGGTCAACAGAAACAGTCTAAAATAAAACAAAGACGTTGCTTTCTTTCACTGAAACAGTTTGTCCCAGTTTGTTCAAAGGATAAATGAAAAACCCTTCCGACCGAACCGCCCCAACCCAAAGGAGATTGTATAGGTAGTCGGAACTGTAAGCTAACAACTGAGAGTATGTCAGAAAAAGTCGGTGAGTTACGCAAAGCATGTAGTCAGTCAGCACCGTTACATGTGCAGCACTAAGTAAGACAAAAAATGAACCGAGATTAACATCGTTCAACCGGTGCGAACCAATACAGGACATATGTGCATACAGAAATGCTTTACTTCCGTCGAGTACACACAAACAACTCAAGAATACAGAGAGATTAACTGGTTTGGGAAAAATCATGTCTTGAAAAGCAATACGTTCAAGTGGTGTTTCGATGTTTACTCTAGGCCAACATTCCGGTCATTAGGGTTGCCATCCAATCCAAAAGCTACTGAGTCTAATCGACGTCGGTAGTCGAAACACTGGTAAGTATACGCGTAGGGAAATTTCTAATAGTACGCTAGCTAACAGTCATTTAACCCTCACCTGTCTGTACTAACGATCAGTCATTAGCAAGATATCAGAAGCTGATTCGTGCATATATTGCTTCATTGTGAGGAAAGCCTGACAGCAAGCCAAGGCTGGAAAAATCCGGCATATGCGCTCTTTAAAACACACCATCATATTTGGAGAGAAAAAAACTAACAAAAACGGGCGACACAAGTCTCAATCACGGCCATCGAGAATGTCCGTACTACCCAAAGGAAAGTATTTCAGAATGGCAAAATGTGTGCGCAAATCGGACACGTTTGGAAGAACTGTCGTCTGGTTGGATAGTTCATTTTGCAAAAGTATTGCTTGGCGATGAGGTAGTTGAAGTTTGGAGAGGAGTTGGATGAAGGTTTGATAATCACGAGTCTTCCAAGGTCGGAGAGGATTGGCAATCTGAAGCATGCAATACAGCTTGGATGACGTTAAACCAGATGCCAAGTTCCGGGGCGAACATAAGACAATCAAACAACAGAGTGGTCAGGCAAGAATTAAGGCAACTTTGACCGTTTCGTATCGTAGGTACAATTCACTCAACGAATTTTTCAAACATGCCGAATAGCATGAAATTAGTTATATAGACACTGATCTGGGACACAAATTGTCCTAAGTTATTTCGCAAGTGAAACGAATGGATAACTTGTACGATTAAACACATTGTCCGACAGAGAGTGGACCGAAACAGCCGACACTGTTCAACTGATACGGACCAACGACGAAAGTAAAGGGTAGTTTGAACCGTACTGACCTCGATTCTCAGTAAAAATCACGTATATGATTTTTGACAAAAACTCGTGATCCCTCGAGTTCTTAAAACTTACGTGGGCCTCTATGTCGCATACAGTTCTGTAACGTTGGACACTATTACTCAATCAAAACATGTTGTTGGAAAAACAATAAACAAAGCAACCAGTGTGAATTGCCTCTAAAACGGCTAGTATTTTCGGTACGATCCAGTAAGATTAGGTTTTATCCATCTTTGACATAGAACTACTGCACCAACGGTTCTTCGCGTGTTGTCCCTCGTTCGGCCTATATTAATCTTTCAAAAGCGTCAACTTCAGACAGGTCTGCCGCTTACAGAATTGTTTGCTCAAAGTGATTCGCCGGCCTGGGCACCTCTGCTTCAGCATGAATAACGCCAACGACACCATCACATAGTGTGCGCGAGAATCAGTCGTTTGAAATGGGCGGAAACTTGCATCTCTGGTGGGAAGGTTTCGAAAAGTATTTATGAAAAGAAGTCCCATATGAGTGACCTTAATGAATGGAAAGGATATTGGCATAACTTTCAAGACGGCGTGTGCTTCTGCAGACAGATCAACAACAGACGAATAGTGATGGCTTCGTAAAGATATTCAACGATGAGCGTAAGCGAATTGGCTACTTTGGGTGATTAGTAAAATTTCAACTCTCATGTTGTATGGATCTATGTTGTCACCTACGCCATCACCTGTACGAGGCGTGGAACCTCCCAGTCGAAAAATATACCATTGCATGTGATCCATTTAACCAGGATATCGCCCTCTCTTTGTGAAGTGACTGGCTAGCCTCTGATCTTGATCTAATCCAGACTGAGAATCTCTGAGGTTTACCTAGTTGCATGTGCATAACGATGTTAAAACTTACGGATCCAGAGGAAATTTAGGGGACGGCTTCAGACCATAATGAAATAAGAAGAGTTTAGCAAACCCCGTCCCCTTCGATGAACATGCCGAAATAGTGCATTGAGATCCAGAAGGACCTTTTGCGGAAGTTGTCTAATTTTGCGAGGCTCCTCATTAACTCACCATTATTAAATGGGTAGTAGAGGAGCATTCTGTGATGTGCTACATCAAAATTATTTGGAAAACGATAGGTTGTTTGGTATGCCGCGTTTATCTTACGAACTGAAACCATAAACAATGGTCACCGGAACGAGAGAAATATAGCCTACTTACTAACGAAAAAAACAGTAGTGAAATATTGAAGTGAAAATGCAAGGCGAGACCTACCTGGTACGGTGTTGCGTACACGTTCAACATAGGACAAGTGTTTGGATTAAGCGAGGCCAAATTGGAGACAGAAATAGGCCACTGATGGTGAACAGCCGAATGTCCAGCATCCAGCCAATAAATGGAACGAAGGTTTAACAAAAAACGTCTTGCAGTGTCAGAAAAGGATACTAGACCGACAGAACGGTTAGAATAGGGCTCGTATACTGACAAGTCATAGATTATGGAAGTCAGTACACAGCAACCTTTGCTAAAACCAATCAATTCTAACATCGGATTTGATAAACCAGCACAAATCTTAGAATCTCGCTTGTTTACTTCGTTTACAGCATTCGTCATCAAATGTGCCAAATACTCCGTCGCATTACAAACGGTAGGACAGTCCGTGGACAAAAGCGGATTGCCTCGTTCATCTACTGAAACAAAGTTTGAGAAACTGGCGAGATCGTTGAATATCCACTGCGATGGTCGAACGATCCAAATATGAGCATTGACTGCGTGAGTAAGTAGGCGTTCGTTCAACAAACGGCCTGTTTGTTCTAGACTCCAATCTAAATATTCAAGACCATTTGGATGTGTCCGCATGTGCTCTTCTAAGTCCTAAGAGAAAACGGAAAGTAGATGTAATGCCAACAGGTTAGACATATAAAAAAGTAGGGTTTCTTCGAAATCATTAACGAGTGAACGCACACTTCAAGTGTACTGAGGTAGTTACAGATGCACATTAGGAAAGCATCATTTGTCAAGGTAGTGTACGCAGTTGAAATCAACAAACGCATGGTTGTCCAAATTCAAGCCAAATTGCACAGAAGTTGCACTGTAAACCCATCTGGGTAAATAATTTCAGAAAAATAAAAACGTATGTTACTAATAAGTAGTTTGGCAGATTTATGATTTTAGATGAGACCCAATTGTGAAAAGTCAGGGCTTCGGCTGGATTCGAACCAGCGACAGAAACACCATGCCTCAACGCGGCAAGCGCTCTACCAGCTGAGCTACGAAGCCACGCCAGAAGCTCGGAAATTTCACATTTGGACTCGGTTACCCACCCGTCCCACTGTCTCATATGGAATCCACCAAATGATCCAGGGATCGACTGCCCTGGCAGGATTTCTCGAACAGTTCACGCTGGAATCCACCAACGCCACTGTTGAGCATAGAAATTGTATTACTAATAAGTAGTTTGGCAGATTTATGATTTAGATGAGACCCATTTGAGATAGTGGGGCGGGTGGGTAACCGAGTCCAAATGTGAAATTTCCGAGCTTCTGGCGTGGCTTCGTAGCTCAGCTGGTAGAGCGCTTGCCGCGTTCAGGCATGGTGTTTCTGTCGCTGTTCGAATCCAGCCGAAGCTCCTGACTTTTCACAGCTGGATCTCATCTATACTGGAAACCGGTGTTGACAACGTCACCATAAACGAACGGTTACGTTGCCTCCCAACACTTCAGGCTATTACCAAGAAGCGAACACCTGTAAACCTTTTGTAACCTGAAAGGCGTTGTCGTCTTCATATTCGCATATGTGTATTACATCAATATACAATTGGTTCACGTAACTTGATATATCTGTGAAAGACTAAAATGATTCACGAAGAATTAACATTCTGTAACCTTCATGAAGAAAGGGAAACCTATCATTACATGTGCCTGAAACCCTCACCAATTATCCTTTGCACTGAAAGCATTGACGCTACATCCGAAAGTTATCAGTTAAAATTCCACTGTAATATATCATGAGAACATCTTACTTGCAAATCGCCTCCAAAATATACAATATTTGCTTGCGCCGGACCAGGACGACCAAAAAAGAGGACATCATTTTTCTTGTCAGCAAATCCAGTGCATGCTCTCAAAAGGAGTTTTATCAACACATCCGCAGGCATGAAACCAAGATGCAAACGAACTGAAAGAACAAAAAGGGAATTATGCGCAATTGCTGCTTAGCGACAACATCAAACCCAAACTAGATGACGGAGGACGACAGGACTAGTTTTCAAGTAAACTGCACCGCTTTGAGAGTCAACTGCAATTTGCGTATACTTCTCAATGTGGTCAGCCTGATTAGTCTACCCTAGGAGCCCAATATTTCCGACGTTGGCTTCTTTATCAACAACAAGCCCGGTCGAATCAAGCGCAGCTTATTGACCTGGAAAGCCCACCCAGACAGTAAGAAGGCACGCGCTGATAAACGCAAGCACTCTGATTATTCAGATCAGTCGACCTGCTACATAAGTTTACCGCAAGATCGCAAAACGTCGAGTAGACGAATGTCGCATAGGTACATGACATAATGAAGTAAACCGTTCCAATGTCACGGTGGTACTGATTATGATTTCGTAGTGACACTGGGAACAACGCAACAAAGTGAACCATATGAAATATCCCGATTAGAATTTATGCGGTCGAAGGTGTCGGGTATTAGTATCGAAGGTGAGATATCGAGTCACTGCCCGACTCTGTCGCATGTCGTGCTCAGGTCTGTCAATGTGTACGTCATTGCAACTCGTAGAGGACATTGGAGGTAGAATTTTCTGAATGAAGGTGATGACAGTGATTAGTAAATCTGCAGACGGAAAGTAACAAACAAATCTGCAGTGGGATAAGCGCGGTTAATAACAGCTTTCAACCGCATACTAACATCGCCAGTATTGTGGCAGTTAACTGGAACAACCAATTGGACGTAAACACGATAAGGCACACTCCGCTGATTACTAGTACCAGATCCAGATTATACGACCATCTGATGTTATTCTCCCGTTGGGCTGCTGACAGAGTCCTTGAAGAGTACACTCAGGAATGGACAGGCAACAGTTTTATGCTCAATTTATCCCACGAGCACATTCTACTGCATCTTACCAGGTATGTGTACTGCATTCCGTATTGAACACCGAAGTTCAAAAGTTGTGAAGCGAAATGATAAAATCAATAACCACATGCACGCATGTCAGTTCGCAGGACAATCTGGTACTGATGAACAAACCCGCCTCCGTGGCAGCAATTAACAGGTGGGAACCACCCTGCTTTGTACGGAGACACGTGCGTCAGTACCAGATTGCTCTAGCAACTGCGGCACAACAGTACGTGTGTGGTTATTGATTGTCGTTTTGCCTCATAATGTCTACCGAACTTTGCTATATAAACCCATAGACTGCAGTATGTACCTGATGAGATGCAGCGAAATGTGCTCGAGAGATACATTGTGCAAAAAACTGTTTCTGATTTCTTTGTCCAACTTTTAGGAGAAGTAGTTTCCTTAAGTTTCTCGGGGATAGCTTACTTTGTAACGAGTACCTGGTTTGGAGATAAATATTTGCTCTTGAAAGAGAGCAGCAACACAGGACCCTATGAGAACTGCCTCAACAGAAGTGTCAGCCTCTGGTATTCTTCGACACCTGAAAGTTTACCCTTCCGACGTTTACCCTCAAACCGACGATCCATCTCAAATGACCCTGCTCTTGTTTGGATTCATCACGTAGGGCGATAACAGGTAAAATTCCAACAGGCAACCTGCAAAGTAAGAATCGGATCCCCTATTCAGCAGACTACCAGTCCTATGGACACTGAATGGGAGAAAGCGATTAAGACGACCGATTAGCTGCACAGAAGCAGCTCAAGGAAATTTTGCAATCGTTACGACCATCTTAGTTCGAATCAGGAGCGGTGATGTATCCTCTGACACCCCTCCCAAGTATGTGATTGGTTCCGTCCTTGGATTTATCAAATAGTGATGGACTGAGAAGCCAGTCAATCCTCATGAACGCAACCGGTTCAAATTGGTCATCTAGTAGACTGCTGATCTAGTCAAATCAACTTAAGAAATTGGTAAACCAAACGACTTTTGTATCTAATTGTGTTCATATCTAGATCAACGGTATAATCTTCCAACAGATGCGTGTGCTAGAATGATCCCTAATTTCCGGTAGTAGTCCCTTCGAATTGTTCCACTTTAATTAGCCTAGAAACAGGTAAATTTACCGGCACAGGTCCCAGTCAGCGGACAGTGTTCGAACGTGCCAGTTGGCTACCAGCTTTGACGCTAATCAACAGCACTACAACCGACAGGCTGAGTGCCTAGCATCGACAAGGCGTTTGATGCTGCGTGGCAAGGTGTCATTCTATGCATCGTTCAAGACAAACCAGTTCGAATCCCGCGACCTTAGGTTACGAAGTGGACATAAGTGCCATTACAATACCTACCATAAACAGACGAGTTACGGACGCCACTTCGGCTTCGAACCGATTAAATTGACAAAGCTACCGTTTACCACGACGAGCGTTACTAGGTTTCCAGCTCTTACAGCAAGTCTCACGTTGTCATACATGCTGGAACGTGTGCTAGGTATTAGTAAATCGTTGAAAACCGGATAGGATTTCAACCGCAGCTATAAACCAGTCTGCACACATGACTAGTCTTCTTAGTCGTACACGTGATCACAATGCAGACTAATAAAGCTGTCCCTAGTCTAATGGTAGAAACAATTCAAGCAAAACACGTACAGTGCCATTAATTTGTTCCGGCTTAGACCATAACAGTCTAGGTAAATTCAAAAAGGACAAAACACCTTTGTATTACCGCATGCAAACTCGGTATCAACAAAACTGTACTACCGCGTGCTCTTGTAAAAATAAAGTAGCTCGACGTTTAAAACAGCTGCCTAAAAATGCACCGGGGAAACTGTGGAGTGAAATGAGGTCAATAAGGAGAGTTGAATATCGTTAGGTGCTGACAATTTAAACACTATTCAAATAAATCTGGAATGTGAGGACTTGCACTTCTAGCCAAACTGGACAAAGCCCATGATAAAGTGACTAGTCTGAAATGGGGTGGGGGGGGCGGCAAAAATAGTCACCTGCATGCGTTAAGGATACACACTGGAAATAAACAATCAGGACACCCGACCAAAACCTCCTCGTGCCGGGTATTCAGTAAAACAAGTAACAAACAGTGGATGAGAACTGCAGTTCATACATAAACCCTCAGCGGACTGACGTCACTACGCGCAGAAATATCACGCAGCCAGCAACGTGCTAGCTGAAACACCGCATAACCTGACCAGTGCGATCGAAAATTACATCTTCAACAGGAAGGCAATCACCCGTAATCCCAATATGTTGGGCACGCGGACTTGGCATGGACGCAAAGGCTGTGTTGAAATTGTCAGGTGATCACAGGTAGCGCGACACGCCCTAGATAAGAAATTCTAACACGCACTCCCGTAAACGCCACCGGTACGTGGTTGTGCGCGCATACAAAAATTGACACCATTGCGGGACATATCCGCAATTAGGTACGTGTGCAAAGATACGTCTGGCCATAACGGATCAATAGTACGCGTCCATAGAACCACCAAACCAGACACGTTCGCAACAAACAAAAGTTAGATTATTCATACTGGCACTCGAATAGGCAAGCATCTGAAGTCTGAAATGATTTTATCGAGTATCAGACAGAACTGACGTTGTGAACTGGAGTAGATGCAGATAGGTTGAGGAAACGTTGGAGACTAATTTGAGCGGCGCAGTTAGCTTTAACCAAACAATACGCACGATCTGTTCAGATCGAAGGTCCAAGCTTAGAGTATAAAGCCAGTAAAGTGGAGCTCCACCTTTTCAACTGTTTCCAATCTCTCTATACATCCCGAAGAACAAGCACCGAAAAGAAATGTGAGTGATCGGTCCCTGAGATTGTTCTCGACGTTCGTTAGCGAACGTCGAATGGCATGGTCAGCATAGCATGCAAACAAAAATAGCTCATCTCATACGAGGCCGGACTAATGATCCACGGCCGCGTTCTGCGAGAGATGTGTGTACTGTGCCACAACGGCCGGACAGTTTGTCCTCTACAGTCTTCAACCACATCGCTTTGGAGTGAATTTCGACCCAGATGACTAAACACCACACTACACCTCACCATGTGCAGCATCCCATTGCCCAAATGACCCTCGGTTTCACGGGCCTCTTGCCAGAAGTAATACACCTAAGGGACGCTGGCCAAGTATCGTCCCAATATCGTTGAGGATACTGCAAAGCTGTTTAAAATCACCCAGAGCATGTTCGAGACCAGAAAATCCCGAGTGCTTTGCCTGCAGAGGATACCAGTCATCCCCGCTAATAATAATTCTAGGTTGGCTGTGTTTACCGGAACGCGTGAAAGCGCAAAGCATCTCCAAACGAGATAATCATCAACGTGCCAGCCTGACTTTTAGAAATTGAATTTAGACTTTTCACAATGCGCCGCACGCCAACCGATCTGTAAGATTGACCACACCGTTATCGCCGTTACACACATTCAAGAGTGCACCGAAAGCCAGACGTGCTGTGATACAACCGATACAACCGACTACGCAGGTTTGGTAGAATACGATCACGAGCGGAATAACGAATTTTGTGTGTGTGTGCCTGTCTGGCAGGAGGAGGGGAATCTCGGTGATCAACATATGCATTCTTTATATGTTTCCTGTTTAGGGTGGGCTTTTTCTGCGGATTTCGTCGGGTCCTACGTGCATCCGAAGCAAGCAGCTTGTTGCACTCGAATTGGATATCACATGGTCTAGGATCTAACTTATGTGTCTGAAAAACGATAAATATGTCTAATTCGGTTTTCCAACATGTCGGTTCAGTTCAGTTTGCAGGCACCTGGTGTCAAACAACATAATAGGTTACAAGAGGATATATATTACTGAGCTGCTTGAACAGAAGAGAGCAGCCGAGATAACGTGGACTCCAGCCCATGAAAGGAGGATCGGTATCCGATGGCAACGACTACATAGCAGCCTCAACCGAACAACAAAAGACAAGATGGCTTAGAAAGCTAAAACAGGTCGGTAAAGCAACACCGTGGTAGTGACATGAAAATCCAAAGATTCAGATGGTACAATACTAAAAATATCTATCGGGTTTCGAACAATAAGCAAGTATGGAAGTGGCAATTAACCGAACAATTCACGATTTCAGGAACTCAAGCTGAAATAGAAAGTCTAAACTTTAATATTATGTAAGAAGACGCTGGATTCGGTGATGACCGACAATTAGAAGAACGACTGCAGAAAATTGCCAAATAATTTTACAGAGCGACAAACAAACGCAACAATACCGGTTAACCCACAACAGTAGGCTCGGTTAGTCAGATGACAATGTGGCTAAACCCCGCATGACGTTCTAATGTCAATCCATCGTAGAAACACGGACAGGGGAATGAATCAAGAATTAAGGAAGCATCGAATACAGTTATATTAAGGGAAAGATGTGGTGAAAAGCGTCTAAACACAAACTGTGAATGTGATCAACAGCTAGTTCCAGATAAAAAGAAACGCGAAGAGCAAATCAGATTTTGAGAACAGCCAGGCCAGCGGCAACTACCAGGGACAGTGCGGTCACAACGGCACCGGTCGTGTTGCACGTCTTGATGGGGAAACCGATCGCATAATCCCAAGCCTGGAAGGGAAAGTTTCATTTCAAATCACTAAACAAGAACTGATAGGTCATTAGGCAAGAGCTGACAAAGAAGTAAACAACACAGAGTTCACACGCTTGGGTCAATTAAAAATTTCCCAACATTGAAAACTTAGAAAAACCCAAAGCTACTTGAACGCCATTCCAAATGACCATACAGATTCATACACTACGTACTTGCACGTATGCAGTGGCTTTTTCATGACTTCATTACCAACAATAAGTGAACAGTTTTATTGAGGTACCTATTAAACTAAGCACCATTTCGATTTCAAAAAGAACAATGCCAAGAGAAAAAAACTGCTGGGATACATTTAGTTGGAAACCGTTTAGGATTTGGCGCGATTCATAAGTCTGACTTTCTTCAATGTGCTTATTAAAGTGGCAGATAACAGTCGCGTCTGTGTGATCTTTGGCGCGGTGCATTTGACTTTGCGGCAACTTGGCTTGTCAAGTGTTTCAGTTTGTAAGATTTTGGATTAACAAGAAATTCAAGTGCGGCAAAGCCATAATCAGTCACCTCCTCAACTGTTTAAGTTGCTTATCCTCCATGTCTCTTGCGCCCCGTTCATTTTACTTCATTTATTTTTATTTTCAAATATTCTGCACATTTATTTACCTTATGTATTTATATTAATATATTTAACTATTTTATTTGGTTTGCTTATTTTTATCCATATTTTCAAGGCATTCACTACTGGAAATGCAGCATATAAGGGCAGTTATTCGATGATAAGAAGTACCGTGATTCTACTACCGACATGAAGTGCAGTCTGGTAGATAATTATTTTCAGGTTGTCGATGGCTATTTCGCTGTTCACGCCAGGGTTACGCTCAGTGGTACTTGTTGAAATGTCTTCCACAGTTGGGAAAATTCGGTTTTTCCAGCCGGAGTAGTCGTACAATCGGTTTCATTCTAACGACCGAAGTTTGTGAATTCAATGTTCTCACTCTGAAAAGATGGTTATGAAACCGGGGAAACTGTCCATTTAAGACACCAGTCTTTTTCTCTTCTCTCGACTTGTTTCGCAAAGGAGGGTAAGTACATTGCCAAAGAATTTGAGCCTCAATCCTGATTTTCTCCGCAGGTGACATCATGATTCTTGGTTACAGTCGTACTGAACTCCGGACCATGTTGATCTGATGAAGACTTAATATTTCATCCTGATGATGCGCTTGGAAATACCGGAGGCCTCAGTTGCGAAACTGCGCTTTTCCGTCCACCTTTATATCTTCGAGGCAACGATCGTTGAACAAGACTGCTTGGCGTTTTAGACTGAGAATCAGAAAACAACTAGCTTGGGGAGAAAATAACTAATTAATGCCCGGCAATCGAAACCGAAAATAAGTATCTTGCCATTATAAACGGCGAACGGATGAAGGCCGAATGGGGCATTTGGCTTGTCTTTTACAAGTGCACAAAAGCAGACGTTTTCACAAAATTTCCAAAGTCTTTGAAGTCATGTTACATTTCTCCTCAAACTTTTTAAAGCCCCAAACCCAACAGAACCATTCAACACTCACCAATTACGTACAGAGGTTTCTACCATTATCATTCGAACAAATCAATCGTACTAATTCATTACTATATGAAATTACGCGCAACTGATCATCAGTCGACTTTCTTTAGACATTGACACGGACCTAACCACGAACGAAGAGTGGATGAGGCTTGGTGCAACGACCAACATATACAATGAAATGGGAGCGTAATCGATGAGCATGATTTCCAAAAACGCACATTCGTTAAACGAGGAATTCTCTGCATATAACTTACCAAATGCCTCATGCCGTTCAGGTAGTGATAAACCAAGGGGTAGCAGAGAACAAATTTGCAACAGGTAATGATAGTAGAGCCGAGATGCAAATTTCGCACGTAATCCAACATCGCATCATAGTGACCAGCGAACCAAAAGGCGCCGCATCCAACGCTAGTCCAGACTACAGGGAAGAAAAAAACATTGCTTTAATTAGAACCGATACACAATGCGATAAATGGAGCCCAAGTAAGGTGTGCAAGTAAGCAGGCTTAATTAAAAAAGGCCAAATAAGGCGCTGGAACAGTATTTTCTTAAAAATGGTTTGCTTTCAGAAATTTATTTAGAAAATACTTTGACTTTGAATTTAATCATTTTGCGCCATAACGTGCAAAAGCTCAATTTCGGTGCGTTTCCCTTCAGTCTTCTGATTGATCCATTCAACTTTTAGTACGCCGATTTCATTAGGATTCCTCAAAGCCTAGCAAAGTATGTATAGGCACAGTCGCCGGTCTGCTGTTACCTTTAGTTTGACAGTAAATATTTTCGGCTGAAGGTCAAGATCTTTTGTATCTTTCTGGGGTTTTGGGTATTGTTACGTTCTGAACGACATGTTTCGCGATTCGTACACTAATCATTTCTAGTCGCCGTTGACCACCCGGTTCGCAACGTAAAGGAAGTCAACAGACTGTGGAGGGCAAGGTTAGAACGTGAGGGTGAAAATCAGAATAGTGGAGACAGCGGATGATCAGTGATCATTTGACAGAAACGTCACAAAATATCCTGACCAAAGAAAAATAGGATGCGGTCAAGCTCAAATGTGTACCGAACTACTTCGATCATCCCAAGTGAACAACAGTGGACAAACGTAACGTGAAAATTTTCTGGAACAAACAGAATATGAGGCAGACGGAAGATGAGAAGATTAAACGAAAGACTTTCAGCTGAGGATGGATCAGTTATCAGGGCTCCTGAGACACAGTTGTTTTTTTTTAAATCGTTCACTTACAGATAGCAGAACCATCAGCTTCTTCTAAAGCTCTGATTAGATAACACAATTTAAGACTCATCTTCAACGGATCAGACCAAATGCAGAAAAACAGTTTCGCAGCGTATGTCCCTTTCTTTGATGTGCTGGTCCTGCGCAGTAATGTAAAGAATCATGTGCTAGACGATTCGGTAAGTAAGTTACCGGTGAGTTACTACAGTAGTATACAATACGTGAGTAGTACAATCATCATCATCACAATAGGCTTGAGCCTGACAAGAATGTATTGTGGTTCGGGATGCCGTTCATCTCAACAGTGACGTAGAATATCCTAAGGGAAGAGAATGTCACTGAAAAGGCTCAAAAAATAGTACAAGAAACCTAAGCTGAAAAACTACAAATGGTATGTATGCAGATACATTATTGATTGCGGCACAATGCCATCTCAGATAACGTTTCTAATCCAACGATTTGAGTGATCACGAGAATCCCCAAGCAGGCAGACAACACCTACCCACGTTGTTCCATGGAACAGCACAACTAGGGTGTGATGAATTCACAGTAGGGGACCTGCCTTTTTTACGAAGCCACACTACCTAATTTGATGATGTCAACACTCAGTGTTTAACCATCATTGTCTCCGACAATTAGCCCACATCAAGTGGACTGTTCGCATCTACAATACGGCCGGTCGCCGGAATGCACGTCCAATTGGTCAACGAATCACGTTGCACAGCCTGTAGTGGTTGGGTCACGTACTTCGCATGCCAGCTGAGCGTTTACCGTACCGGGCATTATATGAGACCACCAACAGTTGGGTGAAACCACGTGGTGGTCAAGCAACAACGTGGTCACGAAATATGAAAACCCTGACTGCTCCACTGAGTAAAGTGGGTAGGTGTCGCCTGCCTGGATGGGGTCCTCGTGATCACTCAAACCGCTGGTTAGAACGCTATCCGAGATGGCAGTGTGCCACATCATCATCATCATCATCATCATCATCATCATCATCATCATCATCATCATCATCATCATCATCATCATCATAGACAGCAATACATCAGTGGTTCACACTGATGCTTGAACTGCCACACAACCACGAAGAAGAAGAAAAAGAAAAAGAAAGTTAGGAACGCTATCCGAAATAGCAGTGTCCACATCATCATCATCATCATCATCATCATCATCATCATCATCATCATCATCATCATCATCATCATCATCATCATAGACAGCAATACATCAGTGGTTCACACTGATGCTTGACTGCCACACAACCACGAAGAACAAAGAAAAAAAAAACTATATAGGAAGAAAGAAGAAAATAGAGGAGGGGAGGGGAAGTGGACCTAACTACTAAAAATAGCTACGTCTATATTCAAACATACAACATCAAGGCGCCTACACCTTGCAAACAAACAACCGAGCTGTAGTGAAAGTAAGGCGTCATCAGCAGACAGTGTTCCACAACTCATACTGACCACCACTTACACCATTTTTAGCTCTTCCGCTTAATCCTTCATTGTTATTACCATTATAAGTATTAGTATTATTACTAAAACCTTCTCAGCAACGTTTTCTTCTAAGATATCCCACGTCAGTTAAGGTAAGCGACTGCCCAAGCCATAGTATCTTCTGGTAGTGCTCAAGGCCGTTGTGAAGATGATGATGATACCAACTAATTGACGGCAGTGATGTGTTGACGGAAAGTCTATTTTCCCCAAAAAGGTTTATTTTTCGAGCTATCTTCGAAAAATAAATTGTGATTTTGAATTTTATCTTTTCGCGCCACAACGTGCCAAAACTCAATTTTGGCGCACGTTTCTCCTCCGTCTTCTGATTGGCCCATTCAACTTTTATTCAGGTGGGATTCTTCAAGGCTGTTCAGAGACTATATATATGCAGACGCTGGTCTGCAATGTTACCTTTGGTTAGAGAGCAAATACATTCTCGACTGAAGGTCAAGGTCTTCTGTGTTCTTCTGGGGTTTTCGGGTATCGTTACGCTCTGTGCTACGTGTCCGTGATTCGTATAGTCGTGCGCTAGCCATTTCTCGTTATCGTTGACCAGCGGGTCATAACATATTAAACACGCTATCTTGCGATAAACCACCGAGTTTCCTGCTTTAAGGGGAACATGAACTCCAGAACAAGTTGTGGTCCGAATGGTATATAAGCTACGAGGAAATTTGGTCTTGTGAATCATTCTCTGTAGATGAAGACTTTATTAGGTCCGATGTGCATTAAGCCATCACAGCTTATGTGTATGTTCACACTAAAATACTCAGTACCCCATTACTGCACATATATAAAGGAGTACTGTTTGTAAATTACCCTAATCTCGTCGCCCCATAAGCACTGTCGTTCTCCACTTCAAAAACTCCTCACAACCGGTACTGTACTTCATAAAAATGAATATATGCCTTTTATTACCTTCAGAAGTTCCCCGAGATTAAGATATTGTCCATAATGGGCACAAAGTAGCTAGGCAATAACCACGCCAAGCCGTCAATCGCACAGTCGACGGCTCGTGTTCAGCTGCTACGAATACACGGGTAGCCTAACACAATCCATCCCACGTGTGATCTTGTGCGGTATATGACGGCGAACACCCTGAGGTAAAAGCCGAAAAGTTAACTGCACATACTGATAGATCGTCTTTCGTTTTTTGATCCGTAGGCGGTGGTTTCTCAATGTTCACTCAAAACACAGCCTATTATGAAAGCCAGCAATATATAAGGATACTAACCCCTTGCTAGTCAACAGATTGTAGGTGTTCAGTGCAGTCTCACTTCACTGAGATCTGAAAAAAAGGTTCCAACAGTATCACACGGCCCTCATCGGTTTGACACTCCCATCCATCGTTACCATCCACCAACAAACCCATACAAAGCTAGATTTGGTAACAGGCAGGATTGTGACTCGGTCGAAGTCACATTAGCCAAACTCTTACCTTGTGATGAGTCTTGTATGGTGGACATTCTTATATGCAACCAGCGACCGTAACATTAGAGTTAGAGAATATCACAAGTTTATTTTGTAGACAGGATGAGAGTTTATGGACTACTGTCTCGCGTGTACGTCAGCGGTGATGGGTCTCCCTTCCCGTCCAATGTTGTCATGCAGGAGACTGAAGAAAGCACGCTTAGAGAATTCAACAATCTTAATGCGGTGCGATTTATCAATGTTAAGATAACCAACATGGTGTGTGCAAATTAATTTGTTTTAACTTGGTCCCCTGTTGCAGACATGCACAGCGTATTGAGTGACTGGGTGGATTAGAAAAGTTACCTGACGAAGTAGCGTATCGCAGTCAATGGCGTGTCATGTTGCTAGTCATTCTAATTGATCTTGCAACATATTTTGTCTTATTTCCTAACTGCACTTAGCTCCCAAAATATTACACGCCGCTGTTGTAAAGGCTGGAACACAGCACTTGGTCAAAAAAAAATGGTTATTCGCATATATGTTCATAGTCAAGTTATCCACTAACCTAGTAGCCTGAGATCAGGGTCCAGCTAACACTGGGGTTGTTTGTGCTTCGCGACTGAATACCAGCTGACAGTGCCAATAGCATTCTTCAAAACTGACAGACATTACACGGATTAGTAAGTTCCGCATATGCTCTAACTGTCGGCACAAATCATGATCGCATAGCGATACGTCAACGGTTCTCACTTAAGCTAAACTGCCATACAACCTGACCCAACTACCAAGAATACCTAAGTCTATATTCAATTATTCAAAACCAAGATACCTACAACTTGCAAACAAACAAATGGGTGGAACTAAGGCGTCATCAGCAAGACAGCTTTCCTTACGGCTTTCACTGCCCCGCATCATTAAGTGCACTCACTTCACAGACAACTCGGCCAAACAACAACATTCACGCCACTGAGCTCGATTAGCCGCCATCTCACCTAATGTCTCCAGCCATCGGACTTCGTGGGTCGCGAGGTCTCTAGCCCGGGGATAAACCCGACCTACAGTGGTCGGCCAGAAGTGTTTCAGATTAGCGAATACCGCTTCTATTTCATTACCTACACCTCCGACGCCACCGCTGCTGATGCAGCTTCCCAGTACACAAACCGGTCGACAACCTCCATGACTTCATTATCTAACATTAAATCTACATTAACAGTCTTGCGGAAGCACTTTGCACTTTTGAGGCTGCAAAGCGCATTCCGAAGTACTTAGCAGAACGCGAAATAGCGTCCAGCGTTGTTTGTGCCGTTTGAAAGTTGCCAAACAGCAATACCTTGTCGTCAGCATAATCAAGATCAGTCAGTCTTTCACCAGGTAGGAGGTCCACGCCGGCATCTTGTGAGTGCCGCAGACAGTCCTCCATTATTTCGTCTATGACGAAATTGAACAAAAATGGTGAAAGGGGACAGCCTTGACGTACGCCGCTCCTGGTGCTGAAACTGTCAGACAGTTCACCGTAAACCCTAACCTGAGCTGAAGTATGGGAATAAAGCGCCGACAGTATGTTCACATACTTGGTCGGTACACCCCTGCGTTTAAGCGACTCTAAAAGTGTAGATCGATCCACCGAATCGAACGCACCTTTATAGTCGAGAAATATGGCGATTGTTGGCCGGCGGTACACATGACGCTGCTCCAGAATTTGGCAGAGTACAAATTTGATCACATATCCTCGCCTTGCCTGTTATTCCCTAATGTATGTTTCCTAGGATGCAATGAGTCCAAGAAAAATCATGGATACCGAGAAGTTACGCTCGCTCTGATTGGTCCGTTGGGTGGCCTAGGCGCAAGGTCACCCGAAACCTATAAATACAGACGCTGTAAACCGGTATTTTGCCTTCGGGCTGAGCAGCAAATAAAGCTCGTTTGAAGGCCGTCTTTTTTCTTACTTGTTGGGGATCTAAGTTGCGAGAGTTGGGTTCCGATATTTGCGCTCTGATTTTCGTGCAGTTTTGCGATATCGTTGCGTTCGTTCGTGATAGAGATACTGCTCGTGGTCTTTGTTTGTTCTTGTCTTTCTCTATCAGGGGGTCGTAGCAAGAACCCTAGTAATGATTGGGGTCAAACTAATCCCTCTATGGTTTTCGCAAGAGCCCCGGGCTCCTTTCTTAAATATGGGAACTATTATCGAGTGACCCCAGCACGGAGGGATGGTCTCCGTCGTCCACACAAGTTGAAACAGTTGAGTCAATGCCTCTACTAACGCCTCTCCACCTTCTTTGAAAAGTGCCGGCACGAGATCATCTGGACCAGCAGCCCTATTACGATTGAGAGCCGAAATGGCAATTGCGAACCTCAGTCTCAGTGGGTGGTTCCAAATCTACCGACCAGGGTGCTACATTGCAAGTTTGTGGCGGTAACACAGTAGAAGCAGGAGGCCAGCTAAACTGACCCTCAAAGTGTTCCGCCCAACGCTCTAACCTTCTGGACTTACTTATGGATGAGTGTGTCATCTGTCTCGCTGATAGCTTCACTGACAGACAGTCGCCTGGTGCCAGTAGCTCGGATAACCTTGAACAGATGCGGTCAAAGATGAATTTCAGCGATAATTTTGTAACCATCATTATGTAGTGAAATCGTCGATGCTAACTGGTGACCTGAATTCTTACATCAGTTGTCTAAGAATGGACTACGGTGAGCTGGATGAATGCAGCTTTTTAGTTACTCTTCGTATGTGTTTTCTACAGCTATGAGCAAATAATTACGCGTTCGAGGTAAGCAACTTGGGACGTAGCAACCACCGCTGGAAGACAGTATGGCAATCCGTTTAACACCAGACTGATCGCACTTTGTTTAAACATAGAAGGTGAAGCTGTATTACATAGACGATCCGATTGAATTCCGATAACAGACTATTAGGCACAGATCGTCATGCAATTCAGTGGACCTCCGCGTTCATGACCAAGACGTTCAATGTTTGATATCCGATACCGCTGGAGTAATACTAAAACAAAATAGTGTTCGATCTAGAGTCCGCTGAGGTCAGTGACACCGATCAACACCAGTGGTCAATTTGCGGCACCAGGCGTGCTGTTCACCATCACCCGAATCCCAACACCACCTCTGAAAACACCGCTACCGCTCAACGCCAAATCTTACATCATCTATGAATTCTCGTGTGAGTGCCGGGCCACTTACATAGGCAGGACGGAGCGGCAGTTACGTAATCGGGTCAACGAACACATTCCAGTTTGGGTTCGCAAAACGCTCATGGATACCACAATGTCGGACTCAAGTCAGAATGTGACAAGTCACAAGGAACCGGCGTCATCGATCGCTCGACACTTGTTGACTTGTCGACCCAAATTGAACCTGGAGAAGGCGTTTCGGATACGTTACGCAACAAAAAATCGAAGGCTTCTTCGGTTCGCGGAGGCGGTAGCAATTAGCAAATGGAAGCCACCCCTCTGCGTACAGAAAGACTTGTTCGTCAGTACCAGATTGCCCTGGTAACTGATGTGCATGGATGTGTGTGAGTGTGCGTGTGTTTGTGTGGTTGTTGATTTTGTTGTTTAGCTTCACAATGCCATTGAACTTTGCTATATAAACCCATAGACTGCAGTATGTACCTGATGAGATGCAGCGAAATGTGCTCGAGAGATACATTGTGCAAAAACTGTTTCTGACTTCTCTGTTCAAATTTGTTACGGGAAAAAGGTTGCTTTGCTAAATTGATAATCATTAACTCCAAACTTCACAACTTTGAAGGAGGATCTCACATCCGACCAGGAATATAAATGTCAGAAAACATGCTTTAATAATCTAGAGCTCCATGTAAATCCAAGTTATCCATAATACTAACGAACTTCATAAAATGTAACTTAACAATCAATCAACTACATAATATAAATCCAACAGGCCCTGATGGGAAAAATATCCAATTAGCAGTTTAACACCGATCGTCATCTCGAAAGCTATCAACAGATCCCCTCCACTGAAAGAGACAGAAGTTGAACGGCCTTCGAGGCGTGCAACAAACTTTACTAATTTCAGTACACACCATTTAGAGCCACTATAGGGAGTGAATGTTCTTAATGAGTGACTGACAAAATAATGCAAACTGATATCACAAAGTATGTGGCAAAGACCCTCAAAAAACGATAAGAAACTGAAGAGGTTCTTCCTATAGCTGAAAAACGACTTGACAATGAACCATAACAAACGTGTCCTTGAATTTCAGAAAACCGATTAACGCGGTAATGAAAATTCCCAAGGGAACGATAAACATATCTGGAACGGCGTAAATCACTTCTAGCATTAAATCCCCCGTTCTATGACGCCCTCGTTGACCTTCTGAAGCAAACTAAACACTCAGACATCATCATACTAGCGGGCGATTTGAATGCCCAGCTTGGTCGGCTTTCCCCGGACGAGAAGCGGCTGGGAGGTATGTTTGGTGTCCGGGCACAACGCACTGACAATGGCGACAGACTGCTGCAGCTGTGTGCATCCCATGGTCTCTATATTTCGAGCACGGCATTCCAACACAGGAAGAAGCACTGTGTTACATGGAGACCTCCGTGTGCTTCTCAGCCGTGGACACAGTTGGATCATATAGCAGTCAGTTACAGGTGGCGCCACTCTGTTAAGGACTGTCGTGCCTTTTGGAGCAACCACCTGGACTCGGACCATGCTGTTGTGCGTGCCCGTTTTGTCATTTGCCCAGAGGACATACGCTCGTAAATGCAAGATACTTAACTGGCATTCGAGCGAGCAGAATGTGAAGAACGCTTACCATAAGGCGTTGATGAACAAGTTGCTCAGTTCGAGTCAGGTGGAATATCCTAACGAACACTGGGAACAAATCACCGCAGCTATGAAAACATGCTGTGAAGAGGTATGTTCCGAAGGAGCTGTTCAGTTGCGACAGAACTGGATTTCCATCGCGTCGATAAACCTCATGAACAAGCGTCGCTCGATCCCACCTGGTTCTGAATATGATGACGACCGTCGAGAACTTAAACGCAAGCTGACTAAAAGCTTGCGCAAAGACCGTGAGCACTACTGTA
>LOND01000249.1:94995-126903 GCA_014220965.1 Paragonimus kellicotti
TACGATTATGTCTGAGTGTTTAGTTTGCTCCGGAGAGTCAACGGAGGGCGTCAAAGAACGCATTCAAACAGCTGTCCGTTGGCGTCCACGCCGATATAATGAATACACAACGTCTTTCTGATTTGCGTCGACAGACTTTTACCGATGTATTGAGTCTGACAGCGCACAAGCGACTGTTCACTGGGATCCAATCGAGCAAACATTGCTCTGCTCTGGAACTCAGTGCGATTCCCACTCCAGCTTGACCGCGAGATTCAGCTTCGGCGTCACCAGAAACCCTGAGAGAGAAGCGCTTGAATCGACAGTTATCTAGAGGTGAGCTCAAATGGATAACGGTGCTAGAATCGTAGACTCGCGTCTCCGACACGCAGCACACATCAAGCTCCAGACTTGAGAGAGTACTAGCCAGAGCAGCTTGCTGACCGACTTGTCGGAGAGTGCGGACATTGAAGGCGCCAATGTTTACCGGTTGTCTTGGCCTTAGAAAACAATTATCGCCCGAAGGCACATGGAAGGCAATGGGGGGAGGTAAAACAGTAGGAGAAAGTCGTATTGGGTTAATAATGTCACTGTCGGGAGAGCGATAACTTCTGATACTTCCCGGTCGTTTATGCCGCGGAAGGGGTTGACTTGAGGACCCCACCCCGAGTCTCTGACTCAAAAGTCTGACCTGCGAGACAACAGGATACAGGGTTTTCTTGGGGACCCTACCCGGAGCCAATGACTCAAAAGTCTGACTCACTTGGCAGTGAGGGGCTTGCCTAGCCCGAGGGCGCAGTGAATAAGACATTGATGTCTGATTCTGAGCACTGCTGCGCGCAGTGGATGTACTCAAAGCTACATCGGGCTTTTGGGTGATAGATGTTTTTCGACCGTATTGGATAATACGCCGGCGGTCACGGTCAACCGTTGGGCGATCGGAGTGCTCTTTGTTTGAGGGTACCTTTTCTAACCCCCTTCTTCCTGATACGGAAGACAGCAGTGCCGCAACTATAAAAATAGTTCTGCTGTATGCCCATAGGATCGTGCCTCACTACCTAAGCACTCCTACGCGGTCAGTAGTGCGACATACAATCCTGAGTGTAACTGCTTTTCGTCTGGCTGCTCCCCTTTGGCCTGTCTGACAGGGTTGAACCTGGAAGGACCGGAGTCCTAGTCAGCATAGCCCGCCGGATCAAAACAGCACACAAGCCCGACCACCTCGTCAAGGTAGCAGTGTAGGTCGGAGTATACTCATGGGTTCTAAAATGGACGTCAACAGAGTATAACTGTACCAATTAGTCCTCTTTATGAATAATGGGGGCCAGTTTAGTTTACAGGAACAAATAGTTTGTCCACTCTCTGATACTTGTGAACTTCCCTTCGTAAAACCGTAGCTGGAACTGTGAGCGATAGATTCATCAACAACCGTACACACTCACGGACAGCACCCGACATTCGGAGAACATTTAACCGCGAGTACGCCTACTATTTGCGTAACAGATTTGTGAACACCATTACGATCTGTGTTGTCCTTGCTGCGTATTAAGTTCTTACTAACACCAAACTTAATGATAGCGGAGAATAATGTTATACCATTATGTACCTTGTATCATTTCAATGGACATCTCGCAATCCTATATGCATAAAACCTGATTCCTGGACTTCCAATGTACTCACTCGTGCTCATATGTGGTGTGCTGCCGTTCGTAACATATTTCGATGAAATCACAGAGAGATAAGTTCAATTTATAATGCACCCGTGATCCCTCGCGCACTTCCACAGTTTTGAAGATAGCTGTCGCTAATCCCAGGAGACGCGTTGGTGGTCACTTAAAAAAGAGCACAACTACACAACGCAACTGTGTGCTCAGTGCCGCTCCACAGCCGCGAAACCCGGTCGTTTTGTGCTAACGTTGTTCGTAGGTTATCTATTTCTTTTAAATCACTGTCTACGGAGTACTGTGTGTACGATGGTAGCACCACATGAGCAGTTATGAAGTGCAGCAACATGTTTGGGAACAAACAGCCATCTTATGCGGGAGTTAATTTCATTTCACCGATTAGGACGACTCAGATACGTTGTGCGCATGCCTACTCAGCGTATGCATTATCGCTTCTTCTTTGCGCTGTGACGGGAAAATAGCCCGTGAGCAGTCAGCAACCTGGTGCGGGAGCATGGTAAAATTAGCATCAAGTGTGGCATCCATTACCTTTACCCGATCCCCCTTACTGGAAAATAACATAATTTGTTGATGACTGCACATAAGGATGCGGCGACAGGTTGCAGTAATTATCGGGAATATTGTTATGCGTCTTGTCGGGATCATCCTCAGCACATTATGCATAGCAAGATCAAAGAGAAAAACAGTAACCAAGAGATCATGTACAACGTAGAAACGACAAAAAGTAACTACCTACTTTTAGTTACCGCCGCACACATTGTTTTACGTTTCCTCTTCTTGTATAATTACTCCTTTTTTTAACTGTTTGCTGCATGGATTAGAAGTAACACGTAGAATTACATTCAATAATAATTATAGTAACGATAAAAAGTAAGTCGGATTCTGTCCCGGATATAGTCATATCCGTAAAGGTCGATCCACCGCTTGTGCATCCTTGAAGTATTCAACTCCAATGACAACGTTGCCTTCTGGTTTTGTTTGAACAGTATGCTAGATAAGTGCGCCAAACACCTCGGATCTATATGCCAAGGGAGAACAGTGACTAAGTGTTCACGGGACCCTTCTGTTCACATTCTCGATCACCAGCAAAATTGGACATTACTTTTTTTTCTCAAGTCCGCATGAATACTCTACAGGAAGAAGATCAATCTTATAGTATCGCTCTTGTCCAAGGTGACACACGCCATGAGGTGGACTACGCTTACAGTATCGCTGCGACCTGTGACAAAGTATATGCACCTTGGACTCATGTAAACAGGTTGCCATAGTTGGTCCTCAAATCTCAAAGTACTAGTTGGTGGCTTGCGGTGGTTTGCCCGCACTCAATCGTAAACACAGCATTTCTAGTGGTAGTGAACGATTGTCTAATACATTGACAGGTGTGGGTGAAATGATCGACAGTGGCAATCCGAAGACCAAAAAGTTTGTTACCTCTTGCGACGGAGACGCCTACAGAGGTGAAGGCGTGCTATATACCTGTACGTTCCGTCGCGACTTGTTAATACAAAACCTGGCCCATGCAAAACAGATGTTCGCCGATCATTTGTTCCGGATGCTCACTGCACAGGATTGTCAGCGCCTAATTGAATTACAACCTGAACAACGGATCTCCGGTAATAGTAACGACAGCAATTTTGTGCCTACCATGACCGCGACATCAATCTCACTGATCAATAATGGTGAATAATGTAACATCTCATTGCTTTGCTTTCAGAGCTTCATTTGCAGAAATATAAGACTATGATGGTATTGTCATAACGCATGGTAATAGGCAATTTGACCAAGGACACGTTATCCGCTCGTCAGTGCAGGCACGTCATTATTACAGAGTTGACACAATCATCATCATCATCATCATCATCATCATCATCATCATCATCATCATCATCATCATCATCATCATCATCATCATCATCATCATCATCATCATATCAGCCATGAGCCTGACCAAAGGTACTGTGGCTCGGGCTGCCGCTCACCTCAACAGTGACGTGGAATATCCTAGAAGAAAACGTTACTAAGAAGGTTGAAAATTAATAGAAGTCTAAGCAAAAGAACTAGAAATGGTATGGATGCAGGTACGCCATTGACTGCGACACCGCCATCTCGGATAGCGTCTCCAACCAGCGGTTTGAGTGATCACGAGGACCCCATCCAGGCAGGCGACACCTACCCACCTTACTCAGTGGAGCAGTCAGGGTTCGCATATTTCGTGACCACGTTGTCGCTTGACCGCCACGTGGTTTCACCCGACTGTTGGTGGTCTCAGTATATAACGCCCGGTACGGTAAACGCTCAGCTGGCATGCGGAGTACATGAACACAATCACCCAGGATTACACTGCATCATTCAGTCATTGAGCTACCAAAGATTCTTGTCGCCTGCTTCCTCATACTCAACAAGTGCAGTGAATTCTCACTCCAGTTAAGAGGAGCAACAATTCGTCCATACTTTCAATCTCAGGATGTTAAAGAACACGCACCTAAGATATGCATGTAGAATGCAAAATATGGTATCGTGGACGCGTTCATTTTAAAAGCATCCTGGCCTGGATAAACAGTTCACATAAAAATTGGGCCACGGTGTACTACACGCGTGTCCTTCGTTCGTTCCCTGGACTCAACAACATTCCACCAAACTCAGTATATCGACCGCCAATTACAAAGATGACCGACGATCGATTTAGAAGCGGGCTGGATAATGTGGCAGTTCTCCACATCAGTACGGTTGGAATGAATGCGCACGATCACCCATAATACAACCGACCGGCGCAAATCAGCACCTCACGTACGAAGTACCAAACAGGGTGAAGGAAGAAAGTGAGCTTGATCTTCCTTTCAAGATACACTCTGAACTCATCATTATCATCATATCAGCCATGAGCCTGACCAAAAGGTACTGTGGCTCGGGCCGCCGTTCAACTCAACAGTGACGTGAAATATCCTCGAAACAAAAACGTTTCGCAGAAGATCCGGAACATTAACAGAAGTCTAAGCGGAAGAGCTAGAAATGGTATGGATGCAGGTACGCCACTGAACCAGCGGTTTGAGTGATCACGAGGACCCCATCCAGGCAGGCGACACCTACCCACTTTACTCAGTGGAGCAGTCAGGGTTCTCATATTTCGTGACCACGTGGTTTCACCCAACTGTTGGTGGTCTCAGTATATAATGCCCGGTACGGCAAACGCCTCCTGAACTTACTACAGCTACACGCACTTCTCTAGAAAACATCAATCTTAACCTGAAATATTTCCTGTGGTTTCGAAATATCGGTGAATAAATGGTAAAAGTATGCAACGACGAGTGGGAAACTGCGATTGAACGAATGATAAATCATCAAAAATTACAGTAACTAGGCTTAATGAGACTCCAGTAGTAATAAAAAGACCCTTTCATTCACTTTGAACAACATGGCTTACTCAGCCGGTGCAATCCAGTAATAAGTGCGGCACGTCAGAGCGAGGCACCTCGATTTTTTTGAATACTGTACGCTAGCTATTTTTAGTAGTTAGGCCCCCTTCAACCCCCATTCTTCTTTCTTCTCCTCCTATATGGGTTTTTTCGTGGTGATGTGGCAGTTAACCATCAGTGTGAACCACTGATGTATTGCTGTCTACGATGATAATGTGTGTCGGGATCTGTAGGGCTGTGTACTGGCAACTTACCCTTACATGCTCAATTTATCCAGTGCACACTAAGCGGTGGATATATGAGTCTACGGAGTTCAAAACGGGTCAAACACAAACCTAATTCAGTAAACACTACAAGGTGATTCTGATCAAACAGCGCCATGGCAGAAAAACTTACCGAAGGCCATCGCAATCCCAGTGGCACGATGAAGGAAGGAAACCGCGATTACAGCCACGGAATGGCGAACTATGTATTAAGCAAATGATTAAGGTGACCATCGGTCGTTTCAATTCGAAATTCTTCGCCAGAATGACTGCAGTTTCCTTTTTCGGCTTTGGCCTCGGACTCTTTTGAACTGATGCTTCGCTTGTCCCGAAAAATTCGGCGAGCGTGCGCTAGTAGCAATTACGGCTAGAGCATCCTTTCTGCTTATTATGAAAGTTGTGCATAAAGACAACGGGGGACGGAGAAACAACCAGCCCTAGCACCAGAAGTCATTCCGCTAACGAACAGCGACATCGCGCCGAAACAAACAGTGCTGCACTTTAAAACCAAAAGATATTTTGAGTGGTTTATATGCAACAGGAACGGAAATTCTTACAGGCGCATGTCCAACAATTTGCTGATATTCGTTTTTTTTTGTTGCGGTATCCCGAATTAGTAATATTCCGAAGTTGGAGAACTCACGTGAGCAATAGTAATTCACTGTGCAAGAGACAGAACGTCCACGTGCTGAAATGGGTAGTGCCGAGAGTAGTCACAGGAATTGGTGAGTTGGAAGCCGTATCCACAACCACCCAATCAAGTACACGAATTCTTAGTAAGAGTTTATTCAGTAACACACAGAACAGGAGCACGACAACGTGCTGGCAAAGGAGATGTGAACAAGTCAGCAAAACAATCGTCTTACAATTATTCATTGTTCTCTTCCGCTGTTGTTTCCTGCGCTTCGTCCAGGTACGTGGCCGCCGCAAAACCTGGAAGGGGGAGGGAAAAAGCACAAGACTGCTTATGTTCAGAGTGAAAAATACGCTTCCCTGCGTCGTTTGTTCGAAACATTCCGTGAGTTGATGGGGAGCCACATACCTGTCAGAACGTTCGTCATGGACAAAATGGCGGCCCAAATGCGAGCAGCACGAGTCGTCTTTGGGTGCGACATAATGTTATGTTATTTCCATGTTCGAGATGCCGTGAGGAAACACGTAAGTTGGTGTAATTAACCTTATAATGACCATGTAGACGAATTCATTCAGAAGCCGATATTTGTTTCATCGGATGGCTACTAGCGATAGCTTAGAAGAGTGAGTGAACACGTTTGTTCATTTATGGTTAAGGTTCAACCGAGATGTTGCATTGCTCGGACGCACAGACCCGAGGTTTCTGAACTACCTTATGTGCAATTGGCTTTATATAAAGCCAAAGTGGGCCATCCACGCACAATCGAACGTTGTTCACTTCGGGAACCGAACAAACAATCGTCTGGAGAATGCAAATGGGCGACTCAAGAAGCGCACTCACCCACGGGATCACTTAGCCACTGCCATTAGTAAAGTTTGGTCCCACAGCGAGTGGCTAATGCGAGAGTTTGAGATGCAGTGCACCTACGGTTGTGATCGCCGTGAGGTGGTTAGCGTGGACGTGTACGTGAAAAATATACTGTCTCGGCTAACAACGTTCGCCAGTCAACTTGTGCTGAAGCATCTCAGTGGGCGCCTTCCCTTACTGCACTGTAAACGACTAGACGAGTTCAAGGTAATTGCATCTTATGTAATATCAATTGTTAGCTACGAGTGAGCCATGAGGGTAAAAAGTACATGGTGAACATCAGTGATGGCACGTGCGATTGCGGTTTCTACAGGTCCATGTGGTTACCATGCATTCACATGCTTTCCGTCTTCAAAAAGACTTCTACCCATACAGTAAGTTATTATTACCGGAAACCACATTTGTTCTAGGCCGTTTCCCAATCCATCGACGTTGGCTTGCAGAATACAACTTGCCTAAAAGCAGCATGTTCCGTCGAGAGGTGACCGTCGCCGTCAATAATCCATTTCAACCGGATTACAAAATGCTTCACCACGGGCTGGCCAAGCTGCAGGATGTTAGTCCCAGAACAGGAAGTCGCATTTTCAAGGCTATCATAGCTTTCATGCACCAATCCATTGAGAAAGCTAAGGCGGCCTTACCACAGACGGACTTCCCTCTTGTTCCGTCCTGCAGTGCGAAACAGCCAAGATGGGAGAAAAAGGTTCACATGGGGGTGCCTTGTGGATATTGTGGTGATCCCGTGAACGTGAATGGTTATCGATGCGATAGCGACCAGCTCATTTTCCATTCAGAATGTATGACTGACGCTGGTATATCGCACTGCCCCTTCTGCACTGAGCAGCTGCAACCCCCCTCACCAGGTACGTTATTATTTCATTAACTATGCGGTTTTAGTTGCATCCACCTCGAAAGATGTATTGCCTACGACGCTGAAACCTAAAAAGAGACCCCGTCCAGCGCCGGTGATTATTGATGACCCGGTTACGTCTGACGAGGAGTTTCGTGTTGTTCTTCCACGAAAGCGAATCCAAGTAAAAATGTTGCCAGACGATGCCACGGACGTCTCTATCCACGGTAAGTAATGCCAAACCTCTGAAGTTACCTAATGCTTACTTTTAGATATGCACACACAAGATGAAGAATTCTACTGAGGCACACGAGGAAAGCAAAGGAGCTGCGAAAAACAAACTTCGATATCGGAGATGATGGTGTAAATTTAATAAATGCATTCGAAAACTTCCACCATATTTTCAGTGCGTCCAACCATAGGTCGTGGCGTTGTGACTATAGGGTGCACGTAGGCTGACTGTCGAGCATAGACGTCAGTGTCAACCATACGTACGTTCTCTGTAAAGCATACGTGGTTCCGCGTACTAGGGATTTCATCCAACTCTCTCCGTTTACTAATTTAATTATTACCATATCTTCAAAGCTGCTCATGCTCGATTACACAGACTGAGGCTCACTTCATATCTGGGAATCGTCCCATGCAGCTCTATTTACTGGCCCACGATTATGTTAGATATCTGTTGTTCCCAGTTTCCAAGTGTTGATGATTATACAACCTCACATTTAAGTCAGCTGTCAGCAACTATTTCATGGATTATTGAATGCACAAGTTGAAGAAAAATGATTCACAACTCATACTACGCACGTTCATCATTTAATCGTTGCTAAAATCCTTTTATCAACCAAATCATATCAGCTATCTCGTCAACATATTTTTTATCAAAATATCGCGATTCCCTAACGTCCTCAAAAAACATTTTTAACACATTAAAACAAAATCATTTCCTACAACAAAATGGGCATATTTTAGGCCTTCTATAAAATTCCGTCCATTGCCATTATGACTATGTTACAACCTCACATATTAACGGTCTACCTAAGTGAGCATTCGCTCCCTGCGGATAGTTTTCAGCCACTAACGAACAGCGACATCCCGCCGAAACAAACAGTGCACTAAAACCAAAAGATATTTTGGATAGTTTATACGCAACAGTACGGAAACTCTCGCAGGCGCATCTCAAAAAATCTGCTGATATTCGTTTTTTTGTTGTTGCGGTATCCCGCATTAGTCATTCACCGTGTAGGAAATAGGATGTCCACGTGCTAAAGGTGTTGGTACTATAGTTGGTCGTGGAACCAGTGAGTTGGAAACCACATTCACAACCACCCAACTGAGCACATGAAGTCATAGAAAGGATTCATTCGGCAGTGTATGTAAAACAGAGACATGGTAACGTGATTTGTGCAATGTACGAGTCAACAGAGCATCTTACAATAATTCGATGGTGTCTTCTGCTGGTGCCTCCTCTATTTGATCCAGGCATGTGGCCGCTGCGAGACTCGAAAATGGAAGAGTAGAAGCAAAAGTTTTTGGCGTGTTGTCTGATTAGCGTCTTTACTGCTACAAGATTCTTTCTCTCCTCAAATGCTCAACCCAGTCTCTTTCGGTGTGATTGTCACCTTCTTTAGACAGCTAAGGTGCACTACGGATGGCCAGCGGTATACTGTCGTATGTCTGATGGAATAGGCTGAATCTGCAAGGGCTTCATCTATGACACATGTGTCTTCCCACTCCCTATGGAGTTTAGATGGAATCCCTGAGAGTAGCAGGAGGTCATAAAGCCAAACCCCGTCCCCCGAGTAGTGCTGGATCTCATGAACCCTTCTGTCAACGTAAAAATTCTGATGATACTGAGCCGCTTGCAGATGCGTTCTCGCCAGCTGGTGACCACGCGTGAACCTTGAGTGCATGTGATTAATATTTTCCGCCGTCAGCAAAGGCTTACAGTGATCAGCCGGAAGGAGTGTAGCCGATGAAAGTCGAAGTTCCGTTCCGACACCATGAAATGAGGAGTGTGATACATGGATACGTGGGCGTTGGCCTGTTATGCCAGTAGGCAACGAGAGAATGCAGTGTTGTTTCGTGATTTAGGATAGCTTTCAGCAGACTTTCTGGAGTGCAGCTGGTGCGCTCGACGAGACCATCGCCGTCCGGATGGTAAACTGTGGTGCGGGATCTCTTGAAGCCCACAGTGTAGCACCGCTCTGACATCAAAACGCTCTCAAAGTTCGGTCGCCAGTCCAAGTGTAGCTGATATGGTGTCCCTGTCGTGAAATCCAGTCTTCGAATATCGCTTCGAAATCCACCCAGGCGTCAGTAGCTGGAGCTGAATTCGCCGTATATCACTTAGCAAAATAGCCAACCACAACTAGCATGTAACGGTTCTCTCTCGCTGTCCCTGGCAGCTCACCGACAATATCCATTCCAATCAGCTCATTTGGAGACCTTGCTGTCATAGACCGCAGTGACGTTCGAGGATGTTATTTGAGGCCCTAAGTAGTGCAAATTTCTTGCACCGCAGCCTGTGCACTGTTCCATGCCATCTCAAGTGACATTATAGTAATTTCAAGTTGAACATCACCCACAATTGATCGCAGCTGTCGCATTCCCATAGACTTTCCAGTCGGCCCCTTTCGAAAAGAAGCACTAGACTCGAGTTTCGCTCTCATTAGAGCTCGTCAGTAGTGCATATCCTTGCCACTGCCGGGACTAGAACTCCGGCCACGCTTTCATGAGGCAACCGTGTTGACCACTGCGCCATTGACCTCACATTAGGCACGACCGAATTATCATATGTGAACGCTCAACCACTTTCGCTTGTGAGTGGCAGTCTTAGTTTGGCCGGAACGACCAAGTTCTTTACGCAGGTGGCGCAAGACAATCGTAATCACGGATATGGGTGCCACACTTGCCTGCATCGCCAACCCGAGCCAGAGTGTCCACAGACATCGTGGTTCCCAGATAGTTCACGCGATCCATCGCCTGGTTATTCGAACCTGAATTTGTGGTAGTCGTTGGTAGACCGGGTATAGATCTGCGTCCTCGGATTATACTTGTGTCCTGTCTTGCGTCTCCGAAGTTTACAGCGTGATGGCTGAAACGATATCAACTGTGCAGGATGGACACTGTCCATGATCTTTGTGGGGCCTTCGTGACATTGCGTGGGCATCCGCGTGTTGTTTCTCCGGGCGATGCTTGATATTCGTAGCCATAGTCCTCAAGATTCTTTTTCCAACGTGTGATCCGATCTTTTGGGTCCCTGAAATTTTGCAGCCACATAGGTGATAGATTATCTGTGCGCATGAGAAGCCGATTAGCAACAAGGTAATGTGTACACTGTCTGATGAGGTACACCAATGTCAGTATTTCTTGACGTGTCCCGCAGTATTTCCGCTCTCGTTTGGTAAGGTTTCTCATGATGTAAGCAACCACATGTCCCAATCCATCTGGTATTCGCTGGGAGAAGACAGTTTCAATAGTTATATCGTTAGCTTCACTAGCTAAGATGAAACAGCTTGGGTCATCAGATGTGTCTGGTAAGTTCAAAACAGGAGTTTCACGGGGTACATCTTACAAATGGTTGATGACTTATTCCTGGTTGGTTGACCAAACAAAGGCATTCTTCTTTCGATAGGCGGTTGAAAGGTATGCAATTTGCATAAAACGCACTATAAACCACCGGTAACACGTAACAAAGCCGACGGCATCATCAACTGATCACCGTGCCGGCCAGAACAGTATACGCCCAATTTTGTCAATCACAGCTCACACCGGCAGAAGATGCAGTGTCCCATACATTTAAACTGTCGCTGAAAACACATTTGTTTGAGTTAAACTTCAGACAAACGTCTCGAAGTTTATCCGCAGTTGCTTGTACGGTGATTAGTGTTTCTTCAGCGGCATGCCCATGCACACCGATGTCGCCTGGATGTTTATCGCGTGCCGTACGCATTAATCGTTAACATGTGTCGAGCGCATTAGCTAGCCCGAACGGCATCATCCAGAATTCACACAGTCCAAAGGGAGCGGCAAAAGCAGACTTATGCCGGTCATCCTTATGAAGTTCTGATTACCAATATCTGGAGGCCAAATCGAGGGCGTTAAACCATGCATACCCAGTAAGGACATACAATATGCCATCAATTCCAGGTAATGGAGATGAATTCTTTTGTGTATCAGCATCCAGTTTTCCATAGTCAACGAAAGGCTTGGGCGTCCTGTCATGCTTTTTCACCAAAAAAATCGGAGCTTCTCAGGAAAACTGACAGGATCATATAATCCCGCTGGCCGACAGTTCATTATTCACCTTCTCCAACCCAGCCTGGTACTAGGTATCCGATGCTGTACCAAACCGGTCCCCTCAATCTTATCCTCCTTCCATGCAAGTACGTCCCAGAACCCCACCAACGTTTCTCCACACTCTGTCACAAGGGTTGATACCAACTGAAAAGTTCTCATGATGGTAACTGCTCTACGGCAACAGCAATGGCACCCTGGCACGGGTGGCCCGAGCTACCAAATAAAATAGTCGCATTCTATGGCCCCACCAGGTGTGTTCACCTTACCCTGTAGTTTTGTTAGGAGATGAATTCTCAACGAAAGACTTTCTACTACCAGCATGGGGTGTTCATATTTTGCATCATTCATGGTGATAAAAACACTCAGCCAACCGTCTGACCTAGCTTCGTACAGCTAGTAGCAACTAGTCGAACGCCGGCTCCATGTTGTGATGGAACCTACCTCGGCACTCTGTGCCAGCTTATAATACACGAAACAGCCCAGTATCCACGAGTAGGACGAAGACGCAGATCATCGGAACCAAAAACAGTAAGTGGGCGGACGTGACTACAGTCTAGTGAGAGACGAACATCACCTTAAACACAGAAGGCTTGGCTTACCCACCTCAGTTATGGCCACACCTGTTGGCTCGCCTTCCTTAACTTGCGCAATAGTAACAGCGCGGAGTTTGGTGGATGCTTACTTTGACCCCTGTAATCCGTAAAGCTGCTGACGATTCAATGGCTATGGGCGGGCCTTCGGCCTGTACTGCGCCGGCGCGATCTTCCCCGTTTAGTAATGCTAGTCCCTTTGGATAACCGCATTAACCTGTTCCATGTTGCCCGCTTGGACCATTGCTCCCCGTGTGGACGTGAGAGCTAAAGTTAGAAACGTCTGACGTGTGCCGTGGTTTCTGGTGCCCTCACGGCCCCGCTGGAGGATAAGTTGCTCTCTGACCTACGGGGTGTCATCCGCAAAACCATAAGCACCTAAGCGCCGCATTTCCCTGATGAGAACCGTCAAGTTCTCTTCGGAATGTTAGGTTCGTTCATGAAACCGATGGCAGACTTCCGGTTGGTGGGGATCGGTGGTAAGCGTTTCTCGTAGCCGTTGGGACGTCCACTCGTTGACGTCTCCTTGTTGGATGACGTCATCCATCGCGATGTCCAGTATTAAACCATTGTCAAACACCGTACACAAACTCTGCAATTCTTGGCTGCGTGGGTTGGCAGGAGACAAACGAAACCTCATTTGCGTTTCCTTATAGCCATACATGGTCACTCTAATAACATGCTATCAAATCGGCGGCACATCAGCAAATCGTGATCGTCACCATATACTGCACATGGGCACGGCTTACTTACCGCCTCGTCGATGGTTGACACACGGGATATTCGTTGAGAAGTCGCGTAGAAGTGTTCCGTCCCGTTTCTGCTGATGCATCACTGGACTGATCGGGCGATGAGTTGTCCGTATAGGAGATATTGGTAACCGAAATCTCTCTCCAGTTAATCCCAAGCAAATCGTTGAAAGAAGGTCCCCGATAATTGTTTATTACAGGTTCAATAAGGCCGCCCAATTCTTTTGCATGGGGCGTGGAAGTCTATCCACGACGGGGAAAGGGTTGGTTGAAAAAATCGACCAAGATGTTTGATTCAGTTAGGACAGCGTCATCTGACATCCCTTAACCTGAGTGGCGAAACGTCGCAGGCACTCAATGTTTCTCATGCCGAGCATCGGGTCGTTAAATACGGCTTTAGTGACAGCCTGGATAATTTCATGGGGCCTTCCAAATCTTTGCCCCAATATTTCAGTTGTCGGAGTAAATCTCATGCTATTGGGCAGCAATACGCAATGTTTCATAGCTGCCTAAACTCAACCCTTGAAGTAATACGTCATGTACGAAAAATTCTGTCCTTCGTCATTCAACCAGTTGGCCATGTCGAGCTCAAAATTTTGTATGGAGCCAAAAGATTTCAAGGGAGACTCTCCAAAGTTTCTGACTAGAATTTTGGCAAGCCCACACCGGCGGGACCTTAACGGATGACACGGAGGTGGACTTAGTATATTCTTGTGATGACTGATTATTTTGCCGAGTGAGGCGAATCGATTTCGACACCAAAACAAAAGTGATCTAGCATAACATCGTGGTTCGTCAACGAAAATGTCACGCGTTTTGTTACATTTGTTGTGTTTCATTCCGACAGAACCACTGTTTAAAAGCCCCCTGGAAGATGTATGTCGCACACTGCACCTTCACGAAGCCCAAACAGCTCTCTACCACCGGTATGGTGAAGGTTTGGTCGAGCAATGCGCTCGTGCAATCGCGAAAATCCCGAGCACTTCCGGTGGGCGGCACCCGCTCAATTTCACGGATGGAACCCTGCATTCTGCTTCTTGGCCAGCAGAGCTACCACCGTTTTACAAGCGCCAGGATTGCGTCGTCGTTTCTAAAACCTGCGCGAAGAGCCATGTAAACAAAGACTAAATAACGTACAATTCTGAACGCATCTTTGAGAAACATGTTCGTATGTGCGAGGTCATTGAATATAGATACAAGAGGATAGATACAAGAAACAATTGCTTAATACGACAAACAAGAAATCTGTCATTAAGAATGGCGCAATCAGAGAGAAAAGAATCACAGGTTACAGGGATTTGACGCAAGCGTTAGGAAAGAACATAGTTTGTTCGTTTCACAGATTCAGTACGATAAGGTAGGATATTACATTAGTTCGCCTTTTACAGGGTTATATGTTGGTCAACGTTTCAAGTCTGTAGTAGGTAAACCGGCCGTTTTTGCTCTGAATGCCCGTAACACCTTCGGACCTACTTTAGGGTAACGTGGAGACATTTAGGGACAGCGCTCTCCTGAAGTAGGTGTTCCGGCAACGTTGAATGCTAGTCGTAGAGCTTGATTTTTTCAGTTGTCGTAGTTGGGAAAAATATTTTTCCGACAAAAACCGCTGAATGAGCTTGGTATCTGGTGCAGAAATTGAAATCATCGAAATCTGCGTCATGACCTCATATGTGCTTGTTTTAACTGACCGTTAATTGAAAACGACCTTAGGGTATATCGGTTTCGAAATTCGGTATGGCTGCTGTTGTTTTGGTTGGTTGCGTGTGAGAATGTTAACACAAGGATGTTGAAGTAATTTTTACATTTATTTTTCATTCTCCCATGCATTTATGATTTTCTTTAATTTTTATTTGCAGGAAATGGACTATATTGCGACTTTCAAGGCGATGTTTGAGAACCGTGAATTTCGCACCTTCTCACAGTTCCAGGAGTGCCTTCAGAGGTACATGGAGGAGGTGGGCGTTATTTACGTTCGTGGGACGAGCCGTAGGTCGAAAACGATTCTGAAGTACGATAAGGTAGGGTTGCATGGTTCCCTGAAAACCCTGCAGATTTATTATCGTTGTACGAAGTACAAAAGGCGTAGGAGTGTATGCAGAGGAGTGCGACGTGTCTAGTGGGTTAACTGTTAGTTTTAACAAATCAGTTCTCGCGATACATGTTGCAGATCACGCTTCCATGTGGTCCGACGTAATGACTGTCTGGTTGTGTGCTCTTTCGAGCTAGAGCACAACCACCCTCTCAATCGTCTGTTATATGAGTCCCATCCTACAAATCGTGGACTCACTGTCGGTGAATTGAACGAATGCAGGAGTCTGTTTCAATACAATACACCAACTGCTGATATTAAGCAGTATGTAGCGGATGTTTACGGGAAGTTTATCACAACCGCTGACGTTGGAAACATCCGCCGCAAGTTGAAGCCTGCATTGTCAAGTGAGTTTGTTATGTAACAACGGTAACGGATCATCAGAGAACCTTGAGCAAGTTCTGTCGGTGATTAGTGCGATAGGTGTGGTGCGCACCATGCGGGATGAAGGCAACAGATATACGCATATCTGCTTTGCCCAGCGAACGCAAATTGAACTATTCCGACGCTTCCCGCATGTTGTGAATGTGGATGCTACCCACGGGACAAACAGGCACAAGTATGTCATTGAACACCTTGTCATACTTTCGAAGCTGGAAGTTATATCAGTTCCTCGTAACAGATGGTATGGGACACGGCCGACCCGTGATGTACGGGTACGTTCGTAGTGAGAAGTATGCTTCACTACGTAAGCTGTTCGAAATGTTTCGAGAAATGATGGGTGAGCACATTGTGGTAAAGACGTTTGTCATGGATAAAATGGCTGCGCAAATGAGAGCAGCCCATGTGGTATTCGGCTGCGACATAATGTGTTACTTTCATGTACGCGATGCCGTACGTAAGCACGTAAGTGGGTAACATTTATTTGTCATGTTTGTTAACAGACGAACTCTTTCCGCAGTCGTTATCTCTTCCAACAAATGGCTAGGGTAGACAGTGAAGAACAGTAAGTGGCACATGTGCACCGTATACCGTAGGTTCAAACGTGACTTACATATCATCCGCAGGACCGATAAAAAGTTTTTGAATTATTTGTTGTGTCATTGGCTGTACATCAAGCCGAAGTGTGCGATTCATGCGCGAAGCGATGTTGTCCACTTTGGCAATCGTACGAATAATCGGCTGGAGAATGCAAACGGACGGTTGAAGAAGAGAACGCACCCAAGGGATTTCCTAGCTGTTGCCATTCAAAAAATATGGATCCACAGCGAGTGGCTGATGCGAGAGTATGAAATACAAACGACGTACGGATGCGACGTCGTGAAGTTGTCTATGTAGACTGTTACGTCAAAAACTTTCTTCACAGAATGACCTACGTTTTGCAAGTCATCTTGTTCAAAAACATCTGAACGGACGGACTCCACGACTCCATTTCGAAAGAGTATCTGAGTGTGAGGTAATCGATTCATTGGTAATCACCTTGAACATTGCAGCTGCGTGTGCAACATGATGGCGACGCTTTCGTCGTGGATAGCGTGCAGGGCATGTGAGTGTACTTTCTACCGCTCGATTCGATTTGTCGGCCTTCCTTGCATTTCATATTTCTGTCATGTTTCTGGATAACAACTTCGACATTCTAGCGGGTTGAGGAGTTTTGGCAGATTCCATCTTCCATTTACAAAGTTCGAGTTTCCATTTACGAGCGGTGGCTGGTGGAGTACAATCTGCCAATTCGACGGTTGGTGGGCCCGCAGCTTCGGCCTTTTGCTGCAGCCATCTTCGACCGTCACTATAAAGCCCCGCATAATGTACTTGAAAAACTGCGTGCCTGCAGCAGCCGCGCTGCGACGGTGGCGTGTTTTAACATCATCATTGCATTCGCTATTAACAATAGCGGAAACGTGCCACGACGGGCTTACCCTTGTATGACACTCCCCCCCCCCCCCCACTGTACTACGTCCTACAAAGCAGTGATGCAACCCAGATGGGTGAAAAATCACGGACAACAAGGATTTGCCCCCGGGACACCTGCGGTTTATCCGGGTACGGATGGACAGTTATCGCTGTGACGCCGATCAGCTGATTTTTCACCCTGAATGCATTCAAATGGCAAACATAAGTGAATGTCCATTCTGTGGCAACCAGCTTTTAACTCAGTCACCTGGTAGGTGCATGTTTTGACTTGTTGATTTTGTCAGTTCTGTCACGCTCAGCCATCTGTTTGGAACTTCCCCAGCGACCAGAATGGATGCGATGAGTGCGCACATGACTCGCAACAGGATGTCGACGAAGACGGGCCCGCTGACAGCGTATCGGTTACACACAAGCTGAAGAGAGCGCGAATCAACATAACCGGGAACGGCTATCCTGTTGATATAATTGAAGAAAGTGAGTTCACTCACGTATGCGCACACAGTTTTCTTTGTAGATATTCAAATTGTGATGAACGCAGATGTTACGGACTGTATAGTGATTACAGGCATCAGCCATCCGGCAAGGGACCATGCAGAACGCGCGAAAACCAATGGCTGCATCGTGTGTGCTGAATGAAGGTAGAGTTAGTATGTACCAGTTTATACAGACTTCAACTACATAATGCACGTCGACATTCCCATGTGTTCGTTCTCAGTGACTTCAGACGTTTACCTGCGTTTCAGCATATAACACTGTTTGGCATAACTAGTAAGGTAGGGCGAATGGATGGAGCAGTTCTAGGTGTCTAAGCATGTGCTACTGCTTGCCTTAACTAGTGAAGTAGGACAAACGGATGTAGCAGTTAATGTGTTGAGCATGGACAACTGCTTGACGTAACTCGTACTGCATGGCAAACGGATGGAGCAGTAATAATTGTCTGAGCGTGTGCTACTGCTTGACTCAACTCGTGAAGTAGGACAAACGGATGGAGCAGCTATGTAGGTAAGCGTGGAGTACTGTTTGTCTTCATGCGCCTTCTAGTGAGGGTTATACGTTTAATGAGTTAATGAGGATTATCTCTTTTATAAACTATGGGTTTCTTTGCTCCAGTCATAGGTTCAGTCTATGTTCCAATTCGTTCCTATTCACTTCAATAGTCGATCACTAGTGTTTGCATCGTTTGCAACCATAAACCGCATAGACGCAATTCAACCAAGTTCACTTGTTCAGTCTATGTTCCAATTCGTTCCTATTCACTTCAATAGTTCAATATCACTGATTGTTATGCAATCTTTGCAACCATTACGACCGCTTTAGCTAATAATTGCATTCTTTTTTAATTTTCACACTTTTACTATTGGTGCCAGTCCGATTATTCGAGATCATCGAAAATTAATTTCCAATTTCACCTCTCTCCCCTTCGCTTGATGCGGTGTTCAATGTTGACACACACACCTTTGTCAGTGTGTGCTTCTCTCGACTGTTTTCTTCCGTGATTGGTCTACATGGTGCATCTGAGGGTAGACATAGTGCAATGTCGGCTCACATCGTTCGTTCGGGTTTTCCTATAGAGTTCTGTCATCCCGTGTGTTTCGGAGATTTCAGCGCTTCTGATTGGCCTACATGGTCCATTTCGGCACACAAACAGCACCCTATGCTTTCCACTAAGGAATTTTTAAACGATAACAATGTTACCCATGAGGAATAGCCTGTCGGGAAGTGTTGTCAACCTTTTCTGCACTAATTTATAATTCAGTTTGAATTAAAAGGCATTATCTCCACGTTTATATTGACGCACAACTTTCCATTGTAATCCGCCATTAATTTTCCCAGCCAACGGAAAATGCACATTTTTGTTATTTTTTTTTATTAAATCCCTATGTCATTAAACTACCGCACACTCCTTGCTTACGTCTTCGGAAGATTAAAACAAAAGAATGTTCAAGCAACAGAATTCTACGATTTCAGAAACTGCAACACGTATCAAATTTTAACAACTTCGGCAACTTTAAAAAGATTTTTACCGCAAAGATTACAGAGATATTTTTGGTCTACCGATTACACGCAGCTCCAGCAACAGTCCTGTGAAAAAAAACAGGTGTAAGCCAAAGGCCCAGTAAACCATGCAAATGACTTGAACAACCGGAGAATTAAACGGTGCAAACAAAGCAGCATGCTCTGGGACACAACTCAAATTGAACCCCTGTGCGGTCAGTGGTTTCGACCGCACGTTACACGTTAGTCGATATAAAAGTCGTCAGCAATCTGTTGAACGAAATGGCCTGAGCGAAGAAGGGCGGGAGATCCCAAAATCTGGCAAACAATATAGCAGGCTCCAGCGCAGGACATCGACGACTGCTAGGAAACGTCAAAGTTCACAGTCTCACAAATCTTCGGGTCAATACGGAGTTTGGAGCGTCCAATCATCGCAGAAATCTTCCTCGCATAATGGATGTTTGTGGGGGCAAGAAAAAGAACATAATCTCACGTGATAAACTGGAAAATATGGAGTGTTCACATGTACTAGAACGAATAATGTAACTGTACTCTGTGGCAGGCTTTAAGGGAAGCTAATGTTTTCGTATTGTGTAGCAAAATATATACGGCTATCAAGTAGCTGTTATAATATTTCGCAATAATTGGATAATCGCCAGCTAATTCTAGAATGATTATAACGTGGCAAGCAAAGCTTCGAACGACGGTTTGGCTTCATTTCGCTTTATGGGGACGACGTTTGTGATAAAATCCGTATTTCATAACACACAAGGGTTGTTAAGTGGTTAACAAGAGAGTCAGAATAGGCAGCGAAATGCATGAATTGAGGTTTTAGTGCGTTTGTTCAAGGTATATGGGAGAAGCATTTTCTTCGGCAGTTTCTTATGGAGAGTTTTTATATGCCTGTCAATGAACCGTCAGTATCGGTTACTTTTGATTTTAGCCTGAAAGCTTACCGGGGTGAATAGATCATTATAAATGGGCATATATATAATATGTGATGGAAGTGTATATATGAATCATGACCATAGTTTATTCTTCCTGTGCTCCATAGATAACACTACGTATGGTAATATTGTTGAGTTTTCTATGAGCTTCAACTTTATGTTTTACAGAAATCCGGGCAGTGCGCGCACAATAACGTACATGAATGGAAGGACGTTAGCTTTTCAGCGGTTTCGTTAGTATGCAATCGACCTGAAGATAGATGGGGCATGAGCAAACGCTTGGAGACGCGATAAACAGTTTCATGCAAGCTGTTTTAAATGGAGCCTGATAGTAGGGACGGGTATGTATGTTATATGCAGCTGACAGCTAAATGTTCTCCGGACCACATTCAAAAAGGTCATCAGAAGATACACAAAGTTTGAGATAGACATTATGTTTTATGATGTAAGATACCTGTCCAGGTCGTTTTTAAGACGCTATGGTGTTACTGACTCTGATTTGGTTCGGAAGTCTATTCCAAACCTAGTATTATTTTACAATTAAAAAATTGGCGCGTATCTTTTTCCGAGCTAACAGGGTTGACAAAGTGGAACCTTTATTTCTTAGGCCATATGGGAGCTGTGTTGAAAATGAACGGCGAACGCTGTAGTGATGGCGTCCGAGTGTATCAGTTTATACAGAAGTGTAAGATTTAACTTCAGTCTTCGTAACCAAAGTGGATCAATACCAAGTGTTTGACAACGTTCACTATAGGTAAGTGAGGATGAATATCCTAACAAGCTTTTGGTAAATGATCGTTGGAGATTTTCTAAAACAAGCCTATCAGATTTGCGTAGGTGACAGTAAATGAAGGTGCAATACTCGAGTTGAGGTCGAGCACACATTTTGTAAAGAGCCAGCTTCGCATCCGGTAGGCCGAATGTCCTTTGATACAGCCTATTGTCCTTTTAGTTTTTGCTACCTGAAAGCGTACTTGTTCGGAGAAATTGAAGGAGTTTGAATACCATATTCCTAGATCTCGAACGGTTGTGGCGGTGTCAATATGATGACCATCTAGTGAGACAGACCCATTGGGTATTTGACAACCATAAGTAGAACAGTTTCGATTATCACGTGATAATCATTCTAGAAGTAGCTGCTAATTACCCAATAATCGCGGAATACTATAACAATTACCTGCCGATATTATATACTTTATTGAAAGGAAAAGAAAACATATCGCGTGAAGTTTTTGTCAAGAAAATATTATATATACATTATTTATCATATTACATGTGATCACTCCGCATTTCCCATTTAACACGTAAGATTGTGTTCTTTTTCTCACTCTTGAAAACATCTGTTATGCGAGGAAAATTTCCGCGATGAATGGACGTTAGAAACCCCGTATTGACCGAGCAGTTCGCGAGATTTTCAACTTTTTGACGTTTTCGAACAATCGAAGAAGTCCTGCGCTGGAGTTTGCTCAATTCTTCGCCGGATTTTGGAAATTCCGTACTCCCTCGCCCGAGCCGAATTATTTCAACATTTTTCCGTAATAATTATGTCAAATAACGGCGGAATCCTTCGAAGATGCATTTGCACGTATTTCCCGGCATGACCTTGAAATATTTGAAACATCGTCCCCCACATAACCTTGTATAAGAAAAATTAGTGTAACATCTCATCTTTTGAACTGAATCTGTGGAATGAGCGAACTATTTCTTTTCTTGATGTGTGCATCGTGAACCGCAACCCATTTCCCCCTGATTGTGCTTGCTTTTGTCGGCAGACTTCATGTTTGTCTTATAATGTAACCATTTGTAGTTATGTGATTATCGCGCATATCCGAGCGTGTCTCTCAGGAATGCGTTGGGAAATATACATTATTACTATCATCATTATTAGTAATGTTAGAGAACGTCATGAGCCACGTTTTGCATCACGACTCCAATGGTGCGAGATGCTGTCCTATGGCGCGCCTACAAAATTGATGTACGCGAACGAGTCACACGTTCAGCAATGTAGGCCTGTTTGTCACACACTGGGCTCACATAGGTCTACAACCTAACAATAGTCCTTTTTTCTTAACCAAGTTTTGTCGTGCTTGTTAACAGAGTATCTGCCATCAACGCATGCGAAGCGAGCGCATTCATATAAACGTCATGCTTGCAAATTATGAATAGCTTATAAACCGGGTATTTAATTCAAACTCCCCAAAAAAAATTCAATTGCCCATGCACTGTTCTCAACAGTCCTAGTCACCCAGCGGAGGCTCCTAAGGCACACGAATGGAAGTTACGATACTTGAATATTTGTGGTCTCCCGCAACAAGCTGGAAGACGTTCTCCCGACCACTTCAGGTATGTGTGCCTCAGATATTACTAAGACTTCCCGAACGGGAAGGCGAAGCAAGAATCGCGTATTTTGTCGCCAGCTTCATAAATAGGTGTGGCTACGTTGCCGGAGGTTGTTCGTTGCATGCTAAATGTGGGTTCAGCCACACATCTGCAGGCAACCTCGGGAACACATGGTATGTACGGGTAATTGGTGTTGTCCTTTACCTTAACAATACTTCACGCTCACTGTGTGCGAAGGAGCCTTCCAGGGTCCGTTGGCAAGGACGATGCTTTACTTGAAAATCTCACGAAAGCCATATCCAACAAGCACATTCAGATTACTGGCTGCGTGTAATCGGTAGACCAAAAATATCTCTGTAATCTTTGTGTAAAAATCTTTTTGAAGTTGCCGAAGTTGTTAAAATTTTGATACGTGTTGCAGTTTCTGAAATCGTAGAATTCTGTTGCTTGAACATTCTTTTGTTTTAATCTTCCGAAGACGTAAGCAAGGAGTGTGCGGTAGTTTAATGACATAGGGATTAATGGAAAAATAAAAAAATGTGCATTTTCCGTTATTTGGGAAAATTAATGGCGGAATATAATGAAAAGCGATGTCATAGACGTGGAGACACATGCTTTTATTTAAATCTGAATGTAATTAGGCAGGAAAAGTGATAATACTTCCGACGATTGAACCGTTGTTGGATCATGAGGACTACGCCTTTTTCTAAAGCTGCGAACGTAAGATACGTCATAAAACATATTGTAACGTAGGATTATGCGCAAGAACTGGACAAGTCAGTGGTATTTTCTTAGTTATATTCAGCATGCATAGCTGTCGGTTTCTACCACTATTGCACATTTTCCATGGGATCATGACGTACTCTGTAATGCCGACGAGGTCACCTGCTGGGCGAGTGAAGACAAACAGTACTCCACGCTTACATACATAACTGCTCCATCCGTTTGTCCTACTTCACGAGTTAAGGCAAGCAGTAGTCATGCTTAGACACTTATAACTGCTCCATCCGTTTGCCATACCTTACGAGTTAAGGCAAGCAGTAGTCATGCTTAGACACTTATAACTGCTCCATCCGTTTGCCATACCTCACGAGTTAAGACAAGCAGTACATCAGGCTTAAACACATGACTGCTACATCCATTTTCCCTACCTTGCGAGTTAAGCAAACCGGTACTCCATGCTTAAACACTTATAACTGCTCCATCCATTTGTCCTACTTCACGAGTTAAGCAAGCAGTAGTCATGCTTAGACACTTATAACTGCTCCATCCATTTGTCCTACCTTACTAGTTATGCCAAACAGTGCTATATGCTGAAACGCAGGTGAACGTCTGAAGTCACTGAGAACGAACACATGGGGATATCGACGTGAATTATGTATTTGAAGTCTGTGGAAATGGTACATACTAACTCCACCTTCATTCAGCACACGATGTAGCCATTGGTTTTCGCGCGTTCTGCGTGTCCTTCCGGATGACTGATGCCCTGTATCACATACAGTCGTAATCATCTCGTTCATCACATCTGATATCTGCAAGAAAACTGTGTACGCATATGTGAATGAACTCACTTTCTTCAATTATATCAACAGGATAGTCGTTCCCGGTTATGTTGATTCGCGCTCTCTTCGGCTTGTGTGTAACCAGTACGCTACAAGACTCCATGCATTTTTTATTATTATTATATACAACCTATATCCGTTGTTATCGTGCAAAATGAACATCACTTCTTGGGATCAATTGGATTCGACGAAAGCTTCTCGCACCAGCGTCTCGTTAGTGCTCCTGCTTCTCCTGGGCCAGAATTTCTAGTAGTGAGCTATTCACCAACTGCATCTTGAACTGATTATTTGTATCCATGCCCTTTCACAGGGCTAATCCCCTACAACTTGGTAAGCCATAATGCTGACTTTTGACGCACACATTGTTAAAGTCTTGTTTGGTTTGCAGTCTGTTTCTTCTATAGCTCCCTCCAAGAATCTGTATATTTGCTCCCAGCTTTCTTTTCCTCTTAATTGTCATACCTTTTCAAATTGAGCACGAAGCAGCTGCCTCGAACAACAGTGTCATGATTTAGCTTCCTGAGTTTAGCAAAGTGAACCGTAAGCTGTGGTTAGCACAGATCAATGGGAATTTTACTTTTGGCGCACAGTGTATATACACCTCGTTTCAACTTTACCAAAGATCATGGCTGCGGATGTTGCGGATGTAATGATAATGACAATAACGGTATATTTGTCAACGCAACCACGAGAAACACGCTCAGGTGAACGCGATCAATGTACATACTATAAGGCGATACACTAGTGCACATTATGCGCACAAGTAATAAAGGTACAACACACCGATTCTGTGAATAAAGAAACAAAAGAGTCATAATAGAGGTTGAAAAATCCCACTTTGTGACAATACCTTTGGGACTCGTGCTTCTAAACGACAGTTTTCATGACCCCCAAGATTTATTAAAAACTGAGTATTTACATCAAGTTGCACATTGTGAGGTGATCCCTGGCCTAATGATTAAGGTCATACCCGAAAAATGTGATGGGGGGTGGGGTGGAGGAAAGGAGCGTCGAAGAGATTTGCCATTATTTGATGAAAATGGCCCTAGAAAACTGTGCAGAAAATTTGGTCTGGAAGATGGTAGACAGGAAGGCACGGGCTTTTTGGAAAAAATGGGCGGACCTCTGAACAGTTCTCCGTTAATTGCCCAGAATCATCGGAATTTTGCAAATCTCGCATGGTGTCCAACCAAAGCGGGATTCTGAGTGTTCGGACCCTGTGGAATATTTTCTTGCGTTATATACGTTTGTGGAATTAAGGATAAAAAGCAGAATTACGTGATTATTAGGAAAGTGCAAAAGGATCATGTGAACTATGATACATAATTTTATGGCAAAGCCGTTCACGTAAAATTGATGACTGTGTCAGTTAACGGAATGTATAACATTGGCAAACACTTGCTATCATATAACGCGAAAAATAGATGGACTGACCGCTTTTTCTAACATATGATGACTGCCAAACTTTGATGTCGAGCTGCTTTATACGGCTGGTGCATAGATTGAAACCGGTGATTAACAACACAGAAAGAGTGCCAGGTGGTTTATTGGAAGGGGATGAAGCATGAATGGATACGCGAGACCCTCATGCAATAATGTGAAACAAACAGGTTGAATATTTCTGTTTTGTTTTTCCAAACTGTCTTTAGCATGTCCCAACTACTGCCTGGTCATCAATAACCACACACAGCTGGTTAGCATTAAGTAAGAAGTAAGAGCGTACCAGGAGGATTGGTTCATTACAAACGGGTTTATGTCTACTGACACCCATGTGTTGACCATAGATGTTTTCAGGTTTCAGAGCAAGTTTTAAACATGACTTTGTCCAGGATCTATCCTGCTCTCGTGATGAAACTGATAGCATTGATCAACTTCGAAGGATACGTGACGTAACATCACGCGGTACGGAGGGTTGCTCTCCCGTTATTAGATCCATTCCCAAAGATAGCATCATAATGTAGGCACAGTTTGAAAGCGGACGTGATTTTTATTATTGTCAAGAAAGTTCCTGAGCTTCATTCAAGTTGATGCCTAGTCTTATTATCCCCAACTGCGTATGGGCGTTTGTTGCGAATGTAGAAATATCTCGAAGGGGGAAAAATCGAACATGATGATTTCGGAAATTGAAAACCGCCAAAATAATCTCTATGTTTCTGAGGTTGCACCTTGAGCGATTTCGCAAGTGGAGCATGAACCTGACGGCGAAGTTGTTGCTGTAAAAAAGATTATAGATGAGTGAAAGGATCGGAGCCTTCGGTGACATAGCTCACCACGAACACTTGACAATAAACTGCTCAGTGAACTTCATGGATCCCGAAAACAGGGTTATCCATACACAGAATGCCGAAGATCCTTGTTTGTTTGCCGAGATGCACTTTCGGGCGGCATCAAGATCAAACAAATGTCAGTTCCAGTCACAGTTTCAGACCATTTGGCGGAAAAGAAATCTTGGAAGCGCGATTGACATACTATTATCCACCTTGTCTCACACGGGAATGTTGTGACTGATATAGTATACTTTGATTCATCATTGCACGATTTTGTCATTCTGATTCACAGAGATACTGAAACCCTTGGCGTTCGAAAGGATCACGGGATTCCGAAACCCATGTGATTGTGCAAACTGAAGTATGCAGTTCACATCAGTGGCTGCTTTTACCACTCGATTTAAGCTATGAACAACGCCAGAGTATACGGTATGCTTTCACACTATTAGCTCTTCCGTCCAGTTGACATAATCTCAAGACAACGCCGAAATACGCAGTATGCGTTCACACTAGCGGCTGCTCCGTCCAGTTGGCCTAATCTATAAACAACGCTGATAAGAAACACTTGAAGGAAACGGGGATAATCTTGTGTTTGAATGTGTTAAACTGATCTTCAATTCTGTTGAAGGACATTTTGATGAGGCTGCAAAAGCCGTGTACCTGGCTGATCCACCCTTCAACGTATGATGACGTCTATGAAATACATTGGTAACCGTTTATGACGTTGGCACTCAACCGACATTGAGTGGTACGTCTAGGTGATCTGCATGAAGCTTGTTTGCACATCTGGCGATCTATAACAAGTCCTGCGAAACGTGGAAAAACTGAGCGAAAGTAACTTCGAGCGAAATCCGAAACATCCTAATCAGTCGATGATTCTACTGTAATCAACAAGGATGTTCGATCATCGCACACCCCTTTACCACGGTGGCTGGTAATTGACGTTCTAAACATGAAGTATAAACGGGATGAAAAATATATCGCTGAGTGGTAGTGCGGTCGTCCGGCGCTGAACTATCATTAACATCAGGCCACATTGATGACCCGTGGTCTGACAAGCATGGAGCTTCTGGGATGACATTCCGGAATCTCAACTGGAGAACTTGGGCAGGCGGAAAATGGGAAAACATATTGACGAGCATTATCCTAGTCTGCAGCCGGCGAAAACATGAACCAACAATCATCAGAACCACGAGTATACATGGTAGGAGGATCGAATTGTTGCAGCTGAAACGGTACAAGTGAGAATCCATGCGGTCCTCAGTGAAGTAACGGGTATCAAGGTGGCTCACTAACCGTCAGATAAGTGAGAACCGAGCTGCGTACAGGTGACAAGTTACACTCAAGCATAGTCAGAAAGCAATAAACTAGACAGTACGCAAGCTGTTAATGATAGAGTGGGACATATTACCCATGTTTACACTGTCCCATATGGACCGTAGATAGAAACAACCACGTGATAATGTCAGGTGCAATCGCTTTTAGGAATGACATCAAAACAGACTGAACATAATTCAGATATATAACTAACCCACAAACGTGGTGGCATAGCTTTCATTGGAATTTACTTTAATATTTAGTGTAAAATGCAATGTAAACGCAATGTGGTCGGAAATTACAAATTCATTTATATCTCCCAAACCACGCAAAATTGAGCGTTTCTGCAAGACGGAAGTATGTATTCCACCATGAAAATTCCGATGGAAGCATTTTCAGAACGCGAAATCGACTACGAAGGCCAACATGATGACTTTATCGAAAAAAGGCGGAACATTTTTCCAACAAAAGTGCGAATATGAGCAATTTTTGAGAATAGCCGATTTTTGTTATTGCAACACAACTATCGAAAAATCGATATAGTTGTCCTGAAATGTGCGTTTTTGTGTTACACAAAAATTTGAAACATTTCTCTTTGTGCCCCAATGGCCTTTTATAACTAGCTTCAGCTTTGTAACACCATGCGTGCAAATTGCACGATTGGCGCTGCATTCTATTCAGGGAAATGTGTTGTGAAGCAGCTGTTAGGAGTGTGCGAATCCAGTCCCGCAAGGGGATTGTGGAGGGGTCAGCGGTGAGGTAATTCGGGAGGACGTTGTTTACTATCTGGAGAAACCTGTTACAGAGGCAATAGTGGGATGGGGTTGGCCCCTGAGAGAAGGGCATTATGCTCAGTTTCAAATTGTCTCCGGTTCTCATCCAAACTTTGTGTTCCCTCTCATATTAGGATGACCGTTGTTTTGTTACGTGTGTTCGTTACTGGACGTTTTCATTGATATCCTCGGTTCACTATTGTACGCCTATGGCGAAAGTCTACTCGATTCACCGTGTTATCCAAACCCTGACACAATCAAAGATCTAACAGGGGGCCAATCCAAACGTCGCGTTGAAAGATACTACATCAGGATTGGACAAACATCTCAACGTTACGTCTTCTGCTATTCACCAATTTCTTTGTTCCGTACTTCACTAATCAGCCCACCGTTTCAATCGGAGTACTTTTTACAGGACTATTCGACGTCCCTAATTCCGAGTAATACAACACCTTTCGTCTTTTATTAGATCATACCTCTTCCAGCGACTTGTACTCGTTTAATGCACTGCGCACAAAGCAGTTTTTCCCGGATACAAGTTCACCAAACGCGAAATACAGGGCGTCTGTTGAGAATAAAGTCCGAACACTTATTCGAGGAAATGTACGAGTGGTTTCTTATGGTGCTATGAATGCCACCGACAGGAAAGTTAGCTAGGGAAACAGGAGACCAACCGTCGACAACCGAATGAACCGGAAGTGTGTGTGGTTCGTGTTCACGCTACACAATCACATGGCGTGCGGACAAAGAGTCGGACAGCATACATCGTACGAACTTTTTAATTGCCTAAGAACAATATGCAGCTATGAGTTTCTGAAGTATTTTGAATTTCATACCGCAGGCAGGCCATTAAAACCTCCAGGTCACCACAGAAGGACCTCCACGTAGAGACGCTTAATATCAAACTGCTGGTTCCGTTGTTGACTGGTGACCAAAGTTTTATCTGCAATCGACGGAGGAGTAAGCTCGTGGTTTTACCAAAATCAACGGATGATGATACTGAACTGCAGGAACCCCGAAGGGTATGGAACATCGACAAATTTTCACTAGAAGTGCGACGAATTACATGGCAGCAATGATCCAGAAGCCATGAACCAGTGCAAAACTCTACGTATTGTCACGACAGAGGAAAAAGAATATGTACAGCCGGTAATTATCCTTCTTTGAACCCGTAGAACGGAAAAATGTGGAATTGCCATAACAGCGAAAAAAAGGTACACAAATGAGCCAAACAAACATGCCTCTCTGGAGTATCAAAGTATAAAACAAAACTGGTACAAAAATCGAACAATTTCAGAAAAAGTTCGCTCCATTCTTTCTGAGTACGATATCCGGACCGTATTTCGGTTAGATAATACCTTAGAAAGACTGGTGATGCATCCTAAAGATCCAGTTTCTATGGGCGATCAGACAGACTGTTTACGAAATCAAATGCGGTGATTGCAATGCCAGCTACATCGGAGAGACAAGCAGACAACTGAAAGTACGTGTTGCTGAACACAAGAGGCACACGAGGTTTCCTCCTAAAGACGCATACCAACTTCAGAAGCTAGAGAGGGATTCGGCCATCGCACTACATGCACTGTCAGAGAATCACAACGTAAGTTTTGATCAAGCTCGAGTGATTCACAAGGGTCTGCCTTCCCATGCGGAGCGCTGCTGCGCTGAAGCTCTCACCATTTACACACAACACGCTTGTGTTAATCGCAATGATAGCAAACCCCTGTCTGCAGTGTGGCGTGGATGGATAAACAACACCAGACACAGACGAATCTTATCTACATCAATCTCACCCCCACCTACTCGGCAAACGATTCGACCAACCAATTCAGATGCAACGCAGATTGACCTAACCACGGCAAATCTCACGTGACCTCTGTTCCTTTGTTAATGTGATTTCGATTACAACACTCCTGAGGAAGGCCACCCGAGGTGGTTGAAACGTAGAGTATTACAACTTGCTCATAACGTTGTGTTATTCTCAATCCATTTATCAATATCAGGAGACCGCTACAGGCGCCAGAATACTGCATGAGGTGTTTTGAATATGAGAATATGCTCAAACGGAAGGTTCCTGGGAAACGTTTTCGGGCAATTATTTATTTCGAGTGATTCGGCTTGCATTTCGCTAAGATGGGAAACGGTCATTTTGGCGCGAATCCTCGTTTTTTAATATTTTTGGAAATTTTAAAATCGGAATTTCAGGCAAAGTACCTACAGTACATCAATTATAAATATGCAGCGTTAATGGAAAAATTGGAATACATCGAATAAGTGCCAAAAGTACTGGTTTGGTGATGAAAACTTTTCCCACCATTTTCGCGAAAATAACCCGTTATTGGCGTTAGCTCACTTTTTCAAGTCTCATAAATGCGCTCATTGCAATTTCCGATTCGAAATACGTCATTCTGTAGTCTGAGAATGCTTCATTTTGCGGCGTCCCGAAGATATGGTCGAAATGGAAATATACGACCATACAATGTTGGCATTGCATTTCAACAAGAACACTAACACATTTGATGATGAAACATGTATGACAACGTTTCCAGCTTCCTTGTCTATACGATATTTGTACTGTTTCTCCGTTTGCAAGATTTCAGGTAGATACTGGTCGACGAAAAGTTGCTCTTGGAAATGGCTGTTTTCATCTTCGGTGTATATGGAGCGGCGTAAGAGAAGTGCATCATGTCACACTCTATCACTGGGAATCTTCGGAAGTAAATTCTATTCACTTTACTGCATTGTTTCCAACTAGATTGAGGTCGCGTGGCGTTCATACGGGAACAGTATACGAGAAACAGATGAACTCAAGCCACCTGCCGATCACTGAGAATTATACTCCCCAGCCAATCACAACTTGATTACTAGAAAGCCAAGTACCTATCGCCAGTTATAATGATAGTAATAGGCCTTTATCAAGTGTGATTAATGCATGATTAGACTACCGCGCGCACGACGTCGAATAATGCAAATCAACATTGCGGAACATCGTTTGTTTCTAGGACAATCTACCATGAACGCATTCGTAGTATCACTTTCGATTCCACCCAACACCTGCTAGAACCTCCTACAACCTGACTTACTTCAGCTATGAGTAACGTCCGAGAATGCAGTATGCATCCACACTGGTACGTGCTCCACTCGACTGAATTAGTCTATGAACAACGTATGCGAATGCTGTATGTGTTCACACTAGTAGATGCTCCACCCGATTGAATTAGTCTAAAAACAACGCCTGAGAATGCAATATACATCCACGCCAGCAGCAGCTTCACTCGATTGAATAAGTCTATAAGTCTATAAGTCTATAACGATGCAGTATGCGTTCACACTAGAAGCTGCTCCTTCCGAATGACGCTTACCATGAACAACAAGGAGAACGAACACAGGCGGGAAGTGATGAGAGACTTGTATTTGAAGCGTCTATGGTAC